>JASANF010011414.1:0-41015 GCA_030248245.1 Trissonchulus sp. WLG1_4
TGCATAGTCCTTCAAGCGAGATTTATTTATAAAGCATTTGGGGGGGATAATATATAGTAGCGTAGCCAGGATCAAGTTGAGGGTGCGGCCAACGTGCCTGTTTGTCCGAAACTTTTCCCGGGGAGGGGGGGGGGGGCGGGGTGCTACATTTTTATCCGAGGGGGGGGGGGCAAATCGCTGAGGGGGGGGGGCAAAACCGCTGAGGAGAAGGGTATGGGCCTGGCCCCCCACCAACCCCCATGGCTACGCCGCTGATAGTATACACGCATGCATTTGCTGTCGCGAAAGGCAGAAAGAAGGAAAAGCGAGTTACAGAGTTGCTGCTTTCAGGGGCCTGGGGGTGACCACCTTCAGTAAAAAATTACAGAAAATTTTGATTTTCAGGCCAAATTTGGTCAATTGTGGACGTATATCGGGAAATTTTTATACACATTTTTAAAAATTGGTAAAAAAGCTCACCCTCGTCCATTGCTAAATTTAAACTTTTCCTTCAGCCTCAGTTGAAGTAAACATTTACATACCTACCCCACAGTTGCAATTTTAACCGTAACCACAGTAAACTTTAACTTTATCCTTACCCACAGTTAAACTTTAACCTTACCCACAGTTAACTTGAACCTTACCCACAGTTAAACTTTAACTTTAACCTTACCCACAGTTTAACTTTAACTTTACCCTTACCCACAGGTAAAGTTAAACTTTAACCTTACCCACAGTTAAACTTTAACCTTACCCACAGGTAAAGTTAAACTTTAACCTTACCCACAGGTAAAGTAAAACTTTAACTTTACCCACAGTTAAACTTTAACCTTACCCGCAGTTAAACTTTAACCTTACCCACAGGTAAAGTTAAACTTTAACCTTACCCACAGGTAAAGTTAAACTTTAACTTTACCCACAGTTAAACTTTAACCTTACCCACAGGTAAAGTTAAATTTTAACCTTACCCGCAGTTTAACTATTAACTTTAACCTTAGCCACAGGTAAAGTTAAACTTTAACTTTACCCACAGTTAAACTTTAACCTTACCCACAGGTAAAGTTAAATTTTAACCTTACCCGCAGTTTAACTTTTAACTTTAACCTTACCCACAGGTAAAGTTAAACTTTAACTTTACCCACAGTTAAACTTTAACCTTACCCACAGGTAAAGTTAAACTTTAACCTTACCCGCAGTTAAAGTTTAACTTTACCCTTAGGTAAAATTTTGAGAATACGATTTTACCTTCACCTTACCTGTGGGTAAAGTTAGCCTAACTTTACCTGCAGGTAATTTTGAGAATACGGCCCCTGATTTTATTCGACTTTTACACAAATTCAGCAAGTAAGCCAGTGCATCAACGCTTTTTGAGGTTTTGCAAACAGACGATACGTAGATTTTATTAGTCGTAATGAAAAATTAAAACAATTTTATTGCGTTCTGTGCAAAAAAATCGCACAAGAAACCTTTTTCAGAAGCAGCAGACTCAAATATAGGCTGGGTGAATACAAAACCAATTTTTCGGCATTCGATTATAAAATGCTGGTAAGATATTTTTATACAAAATTTTGCACAATTATAGCCTTATGCTCTGCGCAGTTGAACATTTTTTAGTTTTTTAAAATAAAGCTTAAAAATTTTTTTATATGAAATTTATTGCTCAGAGTTCGACTTCGAAAACACATAATGCCATTTTTTATCCAAACTTGACATAAATGTCAAAAACCAAAATAATGTTCAACTAGAGAAGCGCATAAGCTACATTTTGGTATATAAAGTGTGACTATAGGCAAAGTATAAGCAGAGTTATCGTTTGCCGAAAATTCACTCACGTTTGGTGCTCTGGGAGTCACGTGACACGATCACGTGATTTGAAATTTTGCCTCCAGTATTCTTTTGTGCCATACTACATATATGTATAGTAAAGTTTGACATTTGCCAACTTTTTTGCCAATTTTTGATGTAACCCCCGATTCCTGGAGCGCCCCCTTAAACATCACTGGCACAGCGCACACAACATTCACATATTCACATTCACTTTACAAAATCACAACGAAAATCTAATGAAATAGTCTTGAAAATTTTATTAAAACCATCAAAAATTTATTAGTAATTGAATTTTTTGAAAAAATAATGAAAGTACAGATGAAAAATTGTTCAGTTACGACAGACTTTTTGTTGGTAAATTGGAAAAACTGTTCAAATATTGTTGAAAATTTTTAAAAAACGTTTTTGATAAAAAGGTAAATTTCTAGTGAGTGAAAAATTAACGAAAATTTGTTGAAATTTTACTGAAAATTTTGTTGAAATTGTGACGAAATTTTGTCGAAAAATTATTGAAATTACGTTGAATTTTCGTAGAAATTTCAATGAAAAATACCAGAAATGTTGCAAAAAATTGTTGAAAATTTGTTGAAAATTGAATGAAATTTTGTTGACATTTTACTGAAAATTTTGTTGAAATTGTGACGAAATTTTGTTGAAAAGTTATTGAAATTACGTTGAATTTCAGTAGAAATTTCATTGAAAAATACCAGAAATGTTGCAAAAAATTGTTGAAAATTTGTTGAAATATTGTTGAAAAATTATTGAAATTACGTTGAATTTCAGTAGAAATTTCATTGAAAAATACCAGAAATGTTGCAAAAAATTGTTGAAAATTTGTTGAAATTTTGTTGAAAAATTATTGAAATTACGTTGAATTTCAGTGGAAATTTCATTGAAAAATACCAGAAATGTTGCAAAAAATTGTCGAAAATTTGTTGAAATTTTGTTGAAAAAGGAATGAAATATAAAAAAAGATTTTTTCGACAATATTTCAATAGAATATCATCAACTTTTCGCCGCATTGGGTTTCCTGTGCGGGGGGGGGGGTGGGGGTAATACGTTCGCTGCAAATTTTGAATCTACGCAAGCCTTAATACATATTTATATGTAGTCTGAATTATATGGAATGGAACGCAGCGTTGCGGGGGTCTGGGAGCTCTTTTTTAGAATTGTGATGTAAAGGCTCTTGCTGTGCTAGAGATTTGATACACGGCGGGAGAATGGGAACAGCAATTACAATACTACAAATAGACTGATATCTGTAACTGAGAAGTTTTCTGTCATTTACATTTACATTTTTTGGTGCCGAAAATCAGTCCCGGGTTTCGGGCCGAAATCCGGGAGTCCGGGACTTGATTGTTAGCCCTGCGATGCCTGGACGACACAAAGCTGGGGGAGCTGGTTCCGGCCGACGTGGTGGCTGGCATAGGCGTATAAACTCCTGCAAGTCCGTCATCAGCAAGGAGCCAAGCAAGCGATTTCGACAGACAAAGTGGTGTAACGGCGAGAAATACGGAATTTGTAGATAGGGGCAGTGGTGTATCCAGGATTTCGAAAAGGGGGGGGGGCAGGCGCGGATCCAGGAATTTCCAAAGGGGGGGGGGGCACGTTGGGTGTTGACCGGGAGGGGGGGGGGGGGGGGGGGATAGCGAGCGTGACAAAATTTTTCCGAGGCGTTTTTTTAGTAATGTCGATTGTTGTCATTGTTATGTTTTATGTGTTATTTTACACATTGCATATGCATAGCAGAGCAGTCGCGTGCCCAGGATTTCGCGAAGGGGGGGTGGCTGAACTGATGGTCGACGACCGGGGGAAGGGGGGTGAAATGCGCACGCAATCTAGCAAACCAACAGGCGCGACAGTCTGCAGAGGTTTTAGCTTTTTTAGAATTTTGACGATGAATTTGCATTGAAAAAGTTGTCAGCAATACGTCCTAAAATCATAGCAATTGCAGGGGTCTGGGGGCGGCAGCCCCCAGAAGCTGGAGCCTTTTTGGATTTGCAAAATAAAATTTGCATTGAAAAAGCAATTCTAAACATTACTTATTGGAAAAATCAGAGTGGTTGCAGGGGTCTGGGGGCTGCGGAGCTTGTTTGGAGCCGCCCCCAGACCCCAAGCTGGAGCTTTTTTAGAATTTTGAAATAAAATTTGCATCGAAAAAGTAATCCTGCAACACTTGTCGTGAAATCATAGTGGCGTACGGGTCTCGGGGCCGCAGCGACTAGAAGCTCGAGCTTTTTTAGAAATTTGAAATGAATTTTGCATTGAAAAAGGAATTCTAAGCAGCACTTGCCGTGAAATCATAGTGGCGTACGGGTCTCGGGGTGCAGCCCCCAGAAGCTCGAGCTTTTTTAGAAATTTGAAATAAATTTTGCATTGAAAAAGGAATTCTCAGCAGCGCTTGTTGTAAAATCATAGTGGCTAGTGGTTGCAAGACTTGCAGCAGTTGCCTGGGGGCGGCTGACCCCACACGCCGTTTTTTAGTTTTTGGTCTGGTTTTTGGTTTTTTAGTGAACTTCGTCGCATTGCGACTTGCACTTTTCGTCTTTGCTGCATCTCATTCCGTCGGATAAAAAGGGCGCAGCCCCTGCTCCACCGGTGTGGGATTTGGACGATGCGATGGAGGATTGAGCCACGCCATGATAAAAGTATTTTTGAGCAGCCGAAAAATGACAACAAAAAAGCGGACAACCAATATTTGGAGACTTTTTTGGAATTTGAAGGTAGAATTTAGCAACTGGAGACGTATCAGGAACACTTTTGTCAGCTTGTATATAAATTTTCGTAAAGGGGGGCCTGCTATCCTCTAACGGTGGTGCTCAAACTGCAAGGGGGGGGGGCTGCAGCACACCCCGCCCCCCCCCCCAAATATATACGCCACTGGATAGGGGTTCTACTACAAAAAAATGCTGCCCTCGAAATGCTCTGCTCCAAAAAATAGGTCCACTCCCCCCCCCCCAACTGCACTTGATCCGCAATTTGCCCCCCCCCCCCTTAGGATAAAAAATTGGGGTGGCGATCCCCCTCCCCCCCCCGGTAGACAAACTTCAAAAAATTTGTGCAAAAACGCACGTTGGCCCCTCCCTCAACTTGATCCTGAGCATACAGTCTCAAAATTCTTGTACAGTGTAAATTTTTTTGTTACAGACGACAGTCAAAGTGAAAAACTGACCCAAATTTAGCGTCGGACTCGGATTTTTGAAACCGCCGGCAGCCGGCATGTCTATGCGACTGACGAATGTGTCTCAGGCGAGATCTCTGATGAGAGCTCTTGTGCAAGTTTTAGCCAAGGATAAAGCCATTTGCAACAATTGCTATCGTTTGTTGTCGGCACACGCAGTCAAGGTATTTTTTGATTGAAATTCATTTTGGTTCGGTTTGAGAGATATATCGAGCATGACGAGTTTCACGCGCTCAGTAGCTTAAAATGTAATTTTGACATTCGCTTGTAGAAAGTATGTTTATGCTTGTTTCTAGCTTTGCTTAATATTCGATAACGATAGATGAATAGCCATTATCCATTGGCCACTACAAGTTACGGTATATATGACCTGAGCTCCGTAACGTCAGTTTATATAATATGTTTTCCATTTTGTATATTGCTTTAAAAAACATTATAAGAATTAAAATTCACTGAAACAAATTAAGCTCAACTCTTGACAAGTGAGTAGGATATAATTCTAGAGCTGATATTGAACTTGAACTTATTATGTTATTCTGTGTTGTTATTGTGTATATATAGTTAAAATTTACGTAGTGATTTTTCATTGTATTTTTAAGCCAAGTAAGCGACTGATTCTAAACGCTCACTGGCAACCGTCCAGCCTGCTGGCCCCCGATGCTCCCCTGGGCCTGCTCTGGGCCGCTGTGCTGAGTAGTGCTGATAAAGTGCCAAAGGGATTTGGAAAGTTTTTTGATCCGGAGCTCAGAAAATCTAAAGATGGTGGTGGGACCAAAGAAAGTGCCGACAAAGAGTCAAAGCCTGAGGCTGAAACTTCTTCCAGTGCAAAAGGTATATAAAGGTTTTGTTAAATTATCTGTTGAACGAATTGAGCTTGTCCTGCGTAAGGTACCGCCCAAATTCTCTTCTGGGCCTGAAAAGATACCCTCAATTTTCCTGTCCAAACTGTCTAGGAGTTTATCGCAACCTTTATATATTATCTTTTCAAAATCACTAAGTACAGGACTTTTGCCCAAAAGTTGGAAAACAGCATTGGTTAAGCCTATTTTTAAACGCAAGGGACTACCCTCAATTCCCTCAAATTATCGTCCTATTAGTTTAACTTCTCCGTTTTGCAAAGTATTGGAATGTATTATACGCGAAGATGTGGTAAACTATTTGTCTGAAAATAAATTGTTACATTTATCGCAACACGGATTTCTTAAACGTAGATCAACTGAAACTAATCTTTTGAAAACATTAAATGATTGGAATACCATGGTGAATAGTGGTTTTCATGTTCATGCTGCTTACCTTGATTTTGCTAAAGCTTTTGATACTGTCTCTCATCCTAAACTTATATTAAAATTAAAAAATTATGGTATTTCCGATGCAGTACTTGCTTGGATTACAAATTTTGTCACTAACAGGACCCAAAAGGTTTCAATTGGGGATAAGTTATCAAATGAAGCTACAGTGCACAGTGGCATACCTCAAGGAAGTGTTTTGGGTCCGTTGTTGTTTTTGTTATTTGTTAATGATTTGCCGGATGTAGTTCAGTTTTGTAATATTTCGTTTTACGCGGATGATGCCAAGGTCTATAAAGAAACAAAAGGAAATCATTCTGACCAGTTAGCGAATGACCTTGCCAGCATCTACACATGGTCTCGGACATGGCAGTTAAATCTGTCAGTCGAAAAGTGTCTGATTTTTGTGTATGGTACCGCTGTAGATGTTGATAACATTAGCTATTATATTGGAAATTATAAGTTAAATGTAACTGATACTGTTTGTGATCTTGGTGTCTTTCTCACGTCTGATATGAAAAATACAACACACTGTTCATATATCTCACAAAAAGCGCAACGTATGAGCTCCCACATTTTTCGATGTTTTAAATCTCGTGATCCAAGTTTTCTAATGAAAATGTATAAAATTTACGTTCGTCCGATTGTTGAGTATAATGCGCCAATATGGTCCCCTTACTTTTTACAAGACATAGATAAAGTCGAAAATGTCCAACGTCGTTTCACTAAACGTATTCCCGGTTTTAAAAATCTGCCGTATCCTGAACGTTTGAAATTATTGGGTCTAGAATCCTTGGAGCAACGAAGGAAAACGACTGATTTGTTTCTGCTGTATAAAATTATGACAACAAAGATTGATTTAGATTTCTCTGGTTACTTTGATTTTGCTATTTATACCGGCTGTAGAGGGCATTCACTAAAGCTGAAGCGAAAAGTCTGCCGCCTACAAGCTTTGAACGCTTTCTTTAGCTGTAGAATTGTGAGGCTTTGGAATATGTTACCTGAAAGCACTGTTCAAGCACCAAATATTGCGTCGTTTAAACGGTCAGTTCTTAGTCTAGATCTCGATAGTATTTCTCCACCAATAGGGCGGGGGCTCAGATAACCAGCCAAGTGGTTTTTCCTCGTCCTTTTGCTTAATCTACCATCGCTACATGTTTGCGTTTCGTGTCCCGTTTTTGCTTGCTTTTGCTTTTGCTTTTTTTTTGTTCGTACTAATATTATATTTTCTTTTCTTCTAATCCTTGGGGGATTAGAGCAATAAAATTTCTTCTTCTTCTTCTTCTTCTTCATATCTATGCCTTACAAATAAGGTGGCTTTTACCTTTTGTCAAGTGTACATTTTTATCTGCATTTAAAAATAATTGCGTTTGACAACCATCCTCAGCATAATATCATATCAGTTTTCTTCATGTTCTACGGGATTATTTTATTTTAGTAGTATTAAGTTTTATTTATAAATATTGTGTTAGTGGTGGTTGGAATGTTGACGTTCACGTTAAGTCTTCAAACAGGTTCATAGGCCGCAGTTAAAAATCCTGTATAACTGTAATTGTAGCCAGTAATTTTTTGTATTGCAGAAGAGCAAAAGCCTCCTCCGTCCCGTGGTAGCTCGGAAAGCAAGTCTCAACAGTCATCGTGGCCCTTTGATTTGTTTGGCAGAGGGTAACTTTCGTTGGCTTTTTTCTATAATGTTTTAACTCTTTGATTTCTGTATACTATTTGTGGACAGAAGTAATTTTACATGTATTAGGGGGTGAGATGGAGGGCTTCCCTAAATCAAGGGCCAGGATAGAGCTCCGCTCCGAAAATTTTAAGGTTTTTTTAGTCGATGAAGGAGGCTTCTCATGATTGGCCGTGGCCAAAATTTTTAACCCCGTTACTTCATGTATGCTTCTTTGTTCTTGGCCATGTGAAAGGTCTCTAATCGACATTATTGTCAGCAATAATCAAGAGCTCATAACAAATTCACTGAACGATTGTCCCGGACCCCCCCATACCCCCCCGTGTTAAACTCTGGTCTCAAATCTCAGTCCCTAGATTCGTATATATTTATTTGTCAGAAAAACGTTGAGTGGTCAGCAAATCTTTGGCAAGGGCGGTGACGACCCCACGAAGCAGTGGTACTCCTGGGCTGCCATTGCCGCGCTCATGGTGCTCACCTTCTGGGCTTTGTCCGAAATGCGATACCAGGAAGTCACTTGGACCGAATTTGTCAACAGTTATCTGGCTAGAGGAGCGGTGAGCTACATGATACAAGCAACGACCCACATCAAATCAAATCAAGTTTACTAAGGCAAAAGTAATAACAAATAACAAGCAGAAGTATTGGCAAAGATGGAGCTTGTAACAACAACAAAAATTTTGGGTACGCCTCCGCCTCTGGCTGCGACCCCCTTCCCTGAACCTACTAAATTTTGACACCCATCCGTCAAGACTGACGCAATTATTACTTCATATGCCTAAACGGTGGTATTTTGACAATTTTCGGCAAAATTTTGGTAAATATTGGTTAAATTTAATCAAAATTGTCCTTTTTTGGGTGCTGCTGAATTAAAAAATATATACATGTTTAAATGCTAAAATACATTGACCAATATGAGTTCACCCAAAACTTTTACACACGCCGGGATCTTCTCCCCGTTTTTTCACCCCTGGCGGGTGCCCCCCTCGCTCCACTGGGACCAAGTTTTGCGGGGGGTCTTCGTCTTCCCCCCCATCCCCCCAACTACATGTGTGGTAGTTATGGTCATTTAGTCGAAAATACATGCATTTGAGTCAATGCATGCATAGTAATCTTAAGTCTGGCTTTCACCTGAGAAATCTGGGGTCAGACAATCTGAGTGGCAGGTTGCCGGTAAATAAGAAATCTTTTATTCTTATTGGCTGTTGCGATCTCTGTGGCCCTGATTTGAATTCAGCTCTGTCTTGGCTAATAGCTGCTCGACTTGTGTTTCATGCGGAATGCCATTTGGAGGTTATTTTCTGGTATTACATTTGCTTTGTTAAACACAAATGATTTTGTAAATAAAATTTCAAGAATTTTTTGCTGTTTAGGTTGAACGCGTTGAAGTGGTGAACAAAAAATGGGCTCGCGTCATTCTGGCTCCAGGATTTCAAGTTGGCCAGGTAGCGTTTCCTGCTTTCGCAGTTTAGCCGCAGCTTTTAAAAAAATTATTTGTAGTGATGTTAATTTTAGGATTTTAGTAAAGAACAAAACAAAACTTGACTAAGTAAAGAGCAAGACATAGTTGAACTTATTGTGTTAAAAAAAGAACTTGGGTGCGTGGTTTCAATTGTCCAAAACTATCGAATTTCCATTAAGATTTAACATGTTTATTCAGCATTAGCTGACTTAGTTAGTACAATACATGAATTTGTGAAGTACACATTGAATTGTTATTATTACTAATAGTATGTTCTCTGTTGTTTTCTTTGCTGTTAAGTTCTAAGTTAAGACTTTATAGCCACCTCCCGCCAGTTCTTTGTATAGACAAACTTAGTTTTATTAGTTAAAGAATCAGAGAAAAGTTAAAGGATCAGATGAAAGTTAAACCTAGCTAATCTAGTTTATGTAAAACTGTCTAATCTCAACATTCTGAAATAACGTTTTTTACGTAGTCTAAAGTTGAACGCTATATATGTTCTGAATCCTAGCCTATTGGATGCGAATCCCCAATCATACGTATATTATGATTGCCTAGTTTATTTTTTGGTTCAGAACATCCCGTGGTTCAGCATCGGCAGCGTAGACAGCCTGGAGCGGAATCTGGACCAAGTGCAGGCTTCCCTGGGTGTCGACCCGCGCGCCTACGTGGCCATTAGCTATAAAGAAGAAATAGATGGGTGATTAGACTGTTTTCCAAGCTGGCCTTGTAGTGTGGTGTTTGTAAACCATCAGGATTATATAGGCCTAAAGTCTGACCAACAAAATGTTGAACACTGAGACAAAACGAAACATGTGATTTTATTACGAAAAGAACAATATTTTAAGCCATCAAGACTGCACCCACTAGTAGCTAATACCATGTAACTTGTTTTCCAAAAATGTTAATTAATCAGTTTTGTGACTAATTCTTCTTCAAAAATGTTTTCTATATTTTCAGGTCAGACTTTAGTTCACTGCGTTCTTTTATGACTTAATTGAAAATGATAACTTAAACTATTAAATCTTGCATGTGATCGCAATAGCAGTCTAACAATACTGAGCTGGTGAGTTAAACTGCTTTTGTATGTTTCAGATACCGAGTGCTGGGAGCTCTGCCGACCCTGATTCTGATCGGGTTTCTGTTGTGGACCATCAGCCGGGGGGCGGGCATCATGGGAGCGGCGGGTGGTCGCTCGGGGAAGCGGGGCGGGGGACTGTTCGGGTTCGGCGAAAGCACGGCCAGAATGATCAACAAGGAAGACATTAAGACTTCCTTCAAGTGAGAAAAAATAGAGTACTTGTTAGATCGAGTGCTACTATATATACTGACAGACGTACCGTTCTTGTACATTATAGTTTAGTTGTTTTAGGACAAGAAAAATCACGTCCTATTACGTGAGATGTATATATGGTTGTGTGTATTTTCTGTATTTTGTTTACTGAGTATAGGTACTAGGTGTAGGTATTTGTTGACCCTAACAGTTTGATTTTATGAATGGAACGCAGCAAGAACGCTCTAGAGCTTCACCGTTACTTTTAGTGTTACTGATAGGGTTGTGCAAACGCTAGCTTAGAGATACTTTGGAATTTTTTTACGTTTACCGTTCTGCTGACGTTTTTTATCTCAAATTGCTGCAATTGTAGGCTTGCAGGGAATTTTTTCTGGTATTTTTTCATGCTACATAATATTTCAGAGACGTTGCTGGTTGCGAAGAAGCGAAAATTGAAATAATGGAATTTGTGAATTTTTTGAAAAATCCCCAGCAGTATATTACGCTAGGTGCTAAAATCCCAAAGGTGAATTTAGTCAGATGTATATTGTAAAAAGAATACTTTTTCTGTAAATTATTGTATTTAGAGTAGACAATCGAATATGAATGACTATAAACAGCAACTTGCTGACAAAGCTGTCACTTGTCGCTGTCCCTGTGTCCTCAACGACAAGCGTGAACCGAGCTTCGGGTTCAGTGCTTTCTGATTAACTTGCGCGCGGTAAACCCAAAGCGGCGACCTTGCGGAAGCTTAGTAGATTATAATATTATTGTCATACTGTCGTCGTATTTTTTAAATATGAAATTATTCATAAAAACTAGGTCAAAAATCTTCGTAGTTTTTGAACAAAACTTGACAGGAGTTTTAGCGGAGTAGAAAATATTATGCAGTTTATTGCTAAACGCAGCTTAAGTTGATTGCTAGAATTTGTCCGGATTTATTGTTGGTGTGAATTTGCAGGGTGCCATTCTAACCGGGCCCCCGGGAACCGGAAAAACCCTGCTGGCCAAGGCAACGGCGGGCGAGGCCAATGTCCCCTTCATCACCGTCAACGGGTCCGAATTCCTGGAAATGTTTGTGGGCGTGGGACCGGCTAGGGTATGTTTTTCCCACAGGCGGCACTGCTTATCTGGAATCGTTTTCCGTCAGCCAATTTGTGTTCAATACCGAATATACCGCCTCATCCGCTGTTTTGATATAAGCGACGGCTAAAAAAAGTAGGAAAATAACAATATTATTAATATTGTTGTTTATTGATGAAATTGATGAAATAATATTATGCTTTTGTTAACTGGGCGAGTCATATGACCGTCTTCTTTTTTTACGGATTGCCTTTCTTCCTTCCTTTTTTGTCGGTACGTACACCAACCCACTCCCAAAATCCTTCTCGTTTCTGTGAGCTGGATTGGCAAATTAACCGTGTGGGACTTTGATTTTCGTCAGTTCTGCTTGCTGTGTTTGCAGGTTCGTGATATGTTCTCCATGGCGCGCAAAAATGCGCCCTGTATCTTGTTCATCGACGAAATTGACGCCGTTGGTCGGAAGCGTGGGGGGCGGAGTTTCGGGGGTCATTCGGAGCAGGAGAATACGCTCAATCAGTTGCTAGTCGAAATGGACGGTGGGACCTCGTGAAATAATATTGTTTAATTTCATATTCCTGAATTGCGACTACGTGCTAATTTTAGGATGACATATTTGGTGCTTTGAAGTACATTGTCAAGTTGATTTTTTAAATTTAAGCTGAAATAAGATTTTTAGAAGCGCACTAATAGTAAAAAACTTTTGCATAGACTGGTTGGAGATAGTTTAGATTCTGAATGAAAAGCGTAAATTTTGGATGTGTATCATCGTCTTGTTGAGAAAAAGTTTAGCTGAATGCTGAAATAAAATTTATAGAAACTTATTTAAAAACTTGCATGCATAAAGACATGGACAAAGACAAGATCATACTTTTGAGTTTAAAGTGTACTCTAGTAAGTAATTTTGGATCTAGCTAGACATTTTTATCGTCTTTATGAGAGAACTGTAATGGAGTTCGGTGATCATGAATCAGCGTCGGTAATTCAGCTATGTAGTTTTTTCACATTCATTTTTGTTGTAGGTTTCACGACGGATCAGGCGAACGTGATTGTGATGGCGGCGACCAATCGAATGGACATTTTGGACAAAGCTTTGTTGCGACCCGGACGATTTGATCGACAGATTTTTGTGCCCGCTCCAGATATTAAAGGACGGTGTGTTAATATAAGCGCTAGTAACCCCTGGCACCTTCTCCATTTTAGTCTGGTACCCATTTGTAGAGCCAGTTCTGTTAGACTGCTGGTTTGGCAGAAGTCAATGTGATCTTATTTTTTACTCTCGTGCTCAAAGAGTTTTGTTAAACGAATTTGTGGGATACGCAGTGCCAACCTTCGGATTAGTATTCTGACGCCTACATACCGCCACGGAGTCATTAGGATTTATAAATACTGTTGCTGTTGCGATAGATACACGATACATTACGTACATTACGTCTTGACATTACGTGCATTACATAACGTTGCGATACATTACGTCCTGACACTAGCGACTTTATGCATACATTCGTGCGTCTTTTATGTCGGTAAAATTACGACCATTTCACGCCGCCAGCTAGAACGAGGGTGTTTCAATATTACTGCATCATTTTTTTAAGTATGTCGACACAGCTTGTACGTAAAAATTGCGTTCGTGGCGAAATTTGCTTGAATGGTTGAATCGGCACTTATAGTGGCTCTTTTATTGGTTCTCTATTTGTTCACTTCAGTTCTCTATTTTCAGAGCATCCATTTTCAAAGTTCACTTGGAGCCTCTGAAAACCAAAGTCGATAGGAAGGAATTGGCAAAAAAGCTGGCCGCGTTAACGCCCGGATTCACTGGTTCGTTTAAGTTTGTTGTCAATAATTATCGTGTCTCTGAGGATAATTCTTGCTAATTTTTAAATTGTCTTTTGTCAGTGATGACTATCATCAATCTACCGTACTCCTTCGTTTCTTTTACCCTTCAAACTATTAGTGACTGCTTAATTTTTATCAAAAACTCAAGTTGGAATGCAACTTGCCACTAGTTTGTCATTGTTTGTCTGCGAAATCCACTTGAAAGTCGATTTGCTTAGCTTTCTTGTTAATAGTTTTAGCTTCGCATATTGTTTTGCCCACTGATTTCACGAAATGTGGGTCTATAAAATTTGTTTATAGTCATTGGGTGGGCAAGAAGCGTCTTTTTTAGTAAATTTTGGAGGTTTCTGTGAATACCAGCCATTTTTTTGTTTCAGGCGCCGACATAGCCAACGTCTGCAACGAGGCAGCGCTGATCGCAGCCCGGGATCTGGGCGAGGATATCAGTCTGAAGAACTTCGAGCAGGCCATCGAGCGAGTGGTCGCCGGGATGGAGAAGAAAACACAAGTCCTGCAGCCGGACGAGAAACGCACTGTGGCTCACCACGAAGCGGGACACGCGGTCGCCGGCTGGTTTCTGGGTACGGCTGTATAATGATAGTTTGGGAATAAGGGCTGAAGTTTTGTGAGCTGAGTGTTGATGGTGGGATTTTTGTAAAGTATAATGATAGTTTGGGAATAGGGGCTGAAGTTTTGTTAGCTGAATGTTGATGGTGGGATTTTTGTAAAGTATACCTTTTATGTAGTTTAAGTAGTGTAGACAGACACTTTAGTGTATTTTAAGAGCGACCATATTTTCTTCGGAATGTACATGTAGCAAAGTTAAGACAAGATTTTGAGGATTTCTTACGTGTAAGGCTGGGTGGCGGGTTCGATCAGCACGCAGCTACGGTGCAACATGCTTTAGTACTATCGTCCAGTAAGCTGAGAATTTGCAAGTCACGCGCTGATTGATGAGTCAGTTCTCCTCTTTAGCAAATCTTTATGGCAGTATCAAAGGCTTTATGCGCTCTTCGATAACACAAAAATCAGTGTATCACTCTTATTCAACAAAAATGACATAATATGTACTCTTGATAGACTTGTACTGTCTTTACTTTTCGATAACACGAAAAACAGTGTATCACTCGTACTCAAAAATAACACATGTACTCTTGATGAAGTCTTATACTATTTTCAGAGCACGCAGACCCTCTACTGAAGGTGTCCATCATCCCGCGCGGCAAGGGGCTCGGCTATGCGCAGTATCTGCCCAAGGAGCAGTTCCTGTACACTCGCGAACAGCTGCTGGACCGAATGTGCATGACGTTGGGCGGTCGAGTGGCCGAGGAGATATTCTTCGGCAGGATTACCACCGGCGCGCAGGACGACTTGCAGAAAATCACTCAGATGGCCTATGCTCAGGTGGGGAAATATGGGGGTTAAGTAGGTTGTGAGGGGCATTGTCAGAAATAGATTTTTTTAGTTATTTTTTAACACATTGCTATATCGGACTGTTGGAGCTGTACCTGTTTTAGTGGCGGAGCGAGTAGAGAAATGCCTGTGCTTTATCAATTAGTATCAATCCTAGTGCTGGTTTTTTACCAATTAATGAAAAAGCAGTAGTTACGTAGCTTTCTATTTTACTTTGAAATCTTCAATTTGCTTATATCATGTAAAAATCGACTTGGTCAGTCAAAAATTTTGGGCGGAGGGACGTATTGCGACCACAAAATTGTGTGCAAATTTGAAGCAAATCTGGGAACGTAAAATTTTCACTTATACAGGTAGCTCCCCCCTTAACGGCATTACAGATAGATTACAGTAATTAGTTTATTATATTGACACAGCCAGTCTTAATTGGGACCTCCTGCTACGCTTACTGTACTTGGCTGACTGGACAACATTTGACAGTTATGGTTGACATTTTCGAGGAAGTTTTCAAGTTCTTGTAGGAGGCCATTAAATAGCTCGCATGTAGTAATTAGGCAGGTGTGCAAATTAACTTTCCTCAATATATGCTAGTTGTGATAGGTCATTGTGTGCTAGGGTATGAGACAACACTTGTTAATTTATGACAGTCTGATTGGAGTCACTAATGCTTGGCTATGCCTTTGTACACCGGACCAGTCTACCATGTCTTAATTGAAAACAGTCAATAATTTTGAGGGAATCCACTAATATTTTTCCCAAAATAAATGGCATTGATATTACCTATATTATGTTCGTTTTCAATCTTAGCTCTGTTGGCTTTGATTGAGTCTTTCCATTTAGTCATTAATGAAATTTATTCTGACAATCCTGAATTAGAAACTTAGCGAATACGTAGAACTGCTTGTGCATAATTACGCACATGAACGTGCGTTATTACACAGTCGAACCTATTGACATTCGCGGATGGTTCGTGCTTGTATTGTGGGCTTACGGAAGCGGCGTTGCGATAACTGAAATAACACTTTGCAGATCTACAAAACACTAAGTGATGGACAGCGTTATGTTTAAAATGGAGACGACAAGGTTAATCCAACTCCAGATTGCAATCTTATTTAAAGGCAGGGTCAGTCAGGAACTCTAATCGGTAAAGAACAACAAAAAAACTTTTCGAACAAGCAAAGACAATCTACGCCCCGTTTTAAAGTGGATGTTTGTAACAGATAAAATGTGGACTGGATAGTGAAACTGCTTATGACGGATGTACACCTGGAGGACTTCGTCATTTTGTCGAATATGAAGATTTTCGTCTTGAAATCGGTTTACCAACTTCTGATTCACGTTGTGTTCGTGAAACAATGTCTAACAAATTAGTAGAAGAAATAATATTTCCGCGATCTTCAATGGCCGATTTTGGTATTCTTCCAAAATAAAATTTATCGCGAACGGCAGCTGAAGTTTTACGATACGGTTACGCATACCCTGCGGTTCAATTTCAAGCTTAGCTCACACATTTGGATGTAAAGGCTTGCTGAGTAGATTGGGAAGCAATTTTACCTAAATTTGTTGAATCTGATGACTGAATGTCAGACTAAACTAGACTTAGTTTAGTTTTGGCCATTTTTTATTTTTAGGCCAAATTTGGTTAGTTTGGGACTTATCCGATTTTTTTTTCGGCCGGGCAATAAAAACCAAAGAGGGACCCGCGTGTAAAAATTTCGGGGGAGAATTTCCTCCATCCCTCCCTGGGTACGCCCTTTCCAGTAGCTCCACAGTCGTGTGTGTTTTGTTAAGGCCACATTTTTAGCGTTACGGCAGCAATGATGTTTAACTGTATAATAGTAGTCTTGACTCTGGATTTGGGGGATGGATGGAGGAAAAATGGATTTGATCTCTGACCTCTGTTCATTGTTTCAGTGGGCGTCATCTGTTGCTTGAAGTTCTTTGTAGTCGATGTTTAACTTAAATAGCTGAATATAGTCCAAAAGAAACTGTAAACTATAATATATTAATTTTTACACACGGTATTGTTTGCTCAGAACTTCTCTGCCTGTCTACCTTTCTCTTTAATGTATTAGTGTATTTAAAAGTCAAATCATTAAAATAAAACAAGACTTACTTACGGTTAAAGTGGAGTTTTATTAATAATAACAACACTACCGTGTGAATAATAATAAATGCTTGTAAGGTCTTATGCATGTATATCCAGCATTTATATATATTATGCGTATAGCTTTAGCACACTCGACGCAAGCCAGTTTTTCTTTCTAAACAGACGTATGTCGGCGTTTTTCCGCTTGAAGCATTGATCACTTGGAGCGGCCCATAGGATATAACATCTTGAGTATTTAATGCAAATATTAATGGTTTTTTTGCTGGTCTTATTAGACCCAAAATAGTTGCCTCTCCAAAACCAAACCGTCACATTTTATCAAAGGTTTTATTTTATAACATAGCTTCTCATTTCATCAAATACCAATCCTTTAATTACCTGTCAGCTCAGTAGAGTTCAGAGTTCTAAAGCCAGAGTGTAAGCTGCCATAAATGGCGGTCGCGATATTTTACATTTCCGTATTATCAAGAGTACATAATAGGAAGAGTATGACACTCTTCCTATTATGCCTAGCAGCGCGCGTCCAATGCGCAGCGCGAAATAGGCCTTTTATGTACGGTTTTGAGGGGGGGTACCCCCCCCTCAACTGAAGACCCCGTACTCAACTGAGGGGGGGTACCCCCTACTCAGTTCGATACCCCGTGCTCAACTGAGGGGGGGGGGTACCCCCCCCTCAACTCAGCACCCCGTCTTCAGTTGAGGGGGGGGGGGTACCCCCCTCATTTCAAGACACTGACAAAGTCTTTGCGCGACCCCCCCCCCCCCTCAGTTCCGTACCCCGTCTTCAGTTGAGGGGGGGTACCCCCCCTCAGTTCAGCACATCAACAAAAGTCCTTGTCAGTGTCTTGAAATGAGGGGGGGGGGTACCCCCCTCTCAACTGAAGACGGGGTACTGAGTTGAGGGGGGGGGGTACCCCCCCTTAGTTGAGTACGGGGTCTTCAGTTGAGGGGGGGGTACCCCCCCCCTCAAAACCGTACATAAACGGGCTATTTCGCGCTGCGCATTGGACGCACGCCCGTAGGCATAATAGGAAGAGTGTTATACTCTTCCTATTATGTACTCTTGGTATTATATAATTTGGGCATTGCTCAGTTGAAATTTCAAACCTGCAGCACAGCAAGTCTGTTCTACTGAAATTTCAGCTGATTAAAACCACGGTTTAAGAAAATTTACGAAATTTGTAACGAATCAGGGAATATTTCGTAATGAAATTATGTGCTAATCTTATGAAAACGTACGTAAAATCATGGTTTTATAAAACCACCTTTGTGAAATCCACCCAAGGGTCTGCCACTACTTATTAAAAACTTCATAAAATATTTTTCATTTTATTTTTAGGTAGTGAAGTTTGGAATGAGCGAAGCCGTAGGTCCGCTGTCCTTTGATACACCCCAGCCCGGGGACTTGGCCCTCGACAAGCCCTACAGCGAAGCCACCGCCCAGCTAATCGACTCGGAGGTGCGCCAGATGGTGAATGATGCGCTGGCCAGAACCAGGAGGTTGCTCACTGAGCACAAGGCCGACGTGGAAAAGGTAAGGCCAAGGGACCATGCATACGTATAGGCACGGTACAAGGGGGTCGTGTGGAGTACCCCCCAGTTTTGAGACTCCCGGAGTGGTCCCATTTCTCAGTCTTGAGGTTGGGGCAAGCTGCAATCTTCTTGGTGCTGACTAAAAATTTGCCCCTGAAGCCCATTCACAATATTCTAGCTTGTATACAATACGCCTGTTCTTTAGCCAAGGTGATATTGTGGTCGGCGTTCGCAGGTTGAGATGGATTGGTGTTGGTTTATTATGTTTAGATATTATTCAAATACAATGTTTCAGACAGCGTCTATGTAGAGTTAACCACCTTCTGTGAATCGTCTTGTGAGCCTTTTTTGTTATATTTTAGGTGGCTGCGCGCCTGTTGGAAAAGGAAGTGCTGTCACGCGAGGATATGGTGGAACTGTTGGGAAAACGACCGTTTGTGGAGAAACACACCTATGAAGATTTTGTGGCCGGAACGGGGGGAGAAGAAGAAGATACCAGTTTGCCTAAGGGACTGGAAAGCTGGAATAAGCCCAAATCCCCACCGCAGGACAAAAAAGAACAGCCTGTGACCAGTTTTTCATAGCATTAATTAGTTATTAGTCAATTGTTTTTTTTACTTTTATAGTTTTCTAGTTAATTGTTAATAGCTTTGGCTTGGTTCCGGTAGACACAGAAATAAGAATTGAAGATCTAACCAATCAAAATACAGCCTTGGTGGCAACGAAAGGATTGGTTGAATCTTTATTTTTTCTGTGGATGGAACTGCGGCTGTTTGCTTTCCTGTCTGAACTAGAATTGTCTGATATTCAGATGGCCTGAGCAAACTATATATATTTTGCTGATTTTTAGTACTCTTTTTGTTAATTTGTTAAAAAAGACCAGCTTTTGGAAACAATAATCAGTAATTTACAGTTCGTGCAACGATTGTGAGTAGAAGACGTAGAAATCAAAGCAAAAAGTGTCGGTCGCTTAAGATTAACAGATTTTTCTACTTTTTTCGCTATAACGTGACATCTACTACATACATAGCTAACGGAGTCGTTAAAGTGATTTCGATTTTTGTTAGTGGTTTAGTTTTTCAAAAAGTTTTGAACATAAATATGACAGGAACACTGTATATATATCTTTGTCCCCACTGAAATTCGCTGCGAGTTGTGACAGTATGACGGAAAATACTGACGCCTTAAAATTTGAGTTTCCTTCATTTACAATTTAGCTTAGTGAGCTGTGCGACTCTATGAAACTTTATTAGCTGTTGTTACCATTATGTTTTCGTTGGTTTGTTTTTGTGACTGAAGAGTCTTTGTACAGAGTTATTGTGTGATTCGCTTGGATTATATTGTACTGTTGAATGGTTTTCGAATATATCTTTAAATATTTTGTTGTTTTATCAGTTTGATCAGCATGAGTGACATCTCGTAGTTGAAGATGTTTGTCGAAAAGTCTCGAGCTCAGTGGAAGTGTTCGCCATCGAAATTTTGTTCCAGCGGCGAGCTTTAGTCTTATCTAGAATACAAAAAACGTAGGGAAATCGCCACTTCAAGGGGTCCCTAATTGATTTCGAAAATAGCCGTAATCTGGATATGTCCACGTTTTGTTCGTCAAAACTCGGCCATATAAAAATAGCCATGGTATCTGTAGTTAGCTATATCTGTGGTGAATCAGCACAAGTGACAAAATAGCAGATGCTGGCTGCGGCTGTAATTGGCTATTTCAGACTAGAGTTCGCAGTCGGGCAGGGTTGACATTTTCCAACCGGCGCGTTGTGTGGGTCACTTGGGTCAAAAATTTTTGGTGTATAATCCTTGAGTTTTACATTAAATTTTTCTGCTTTGATGATATTTTCAACCTAATGTACCCGCTGCAAAGTGATGTAACAGCTGTTCCGCGAGCTTAGTTCTTTTTTAGCCAAAATTAGCAGTAGTTACTCTTCACTAGTTAGTTACCTAGCTGTTAGTTTGTACATGCATATTATGTATGTACATGGGGTCTCAGTTAGGGGGAGCTGGTTTATCTCGGAGTTTTCGAAATTTTCGGGGCTTGTCCAGTTGTCCCGACCCGACGTTTTTGGGGACTTGAACAGACAAAAACGCACTGGCTTGACCAAAATAGAATAGCTCGAGAATAGAATAACTCAAGAATCAGATCTTGTATTTAACCCTAAAGACTTATTCATTAGATTTGTGTTCACTGTTTCCTCGATAATAAGCCCAAATTAACTAATTACCACATAGCCTATTATTGAATATTATTTTGGAAAATTGTAAGATTGTGAACAGCATTCGAGAATAGCAAAAGAATTAAGAATAGCTCGAGAATAAGGTTGGTGCAACTTGCAAGCGGGCGGCGGTATTTCCAATTTTTGCCGAAATGTGGGCAATTATTTGCAAAATTCTGACCTTTTTTAGCGAAGTTTTCGCTGTTTGCTCATTTTTGAAGCATTTTACAGCTATGTATTTCAGGCGATTTTTGAGTTTTCGGGCACTTTTTCAGCAACAAGGAGGGGCGCTTGCCCCGATGGGTCAAACAAAACTGAGGGGGTTTGTCCCGGAATCGAAACCGGGGGACGGGTCCCCCCCCCCCCCCCCCCGCACACATGTGCTCTGTCTCCTCACCACACATAAAACTAAAAAAAAAACAAACAAAAACAAGGAATCTCACTGTTTCTATAGCAGCTCGGAAGTCGGGCGGGTCGGCCCGGGATAGCAAATCTGGGTCGGATCGGGTTATGAAATCTCAACCCGTTGCGACTCTATTCGACACCTATTTGACTGCTGTTGGCGCCTGCCACCCCCCTGGCGAACAGCCGAACAGTCTAATCGGCAATATATGAAAATCGCCACAGCTATTGCCGGCTATTTTAGACTAATCAGTGTAATAATTGGGTATAGCCGAATCGTCGTTTAGGCGTTTAAAAAACCGTGATTAAAAGATAAGGTTGACTGCAGTTAATAATAAGCAACGTATCAGTTGGCCGAAACTCATTCTTATGTCTGTATCCTTTAGAAAAAAAAGACAAGACACTAGCGTCGCAGCTCGCAACGACCAACCGTCTTTCGTTAAGTGTAATGTATATACGTACCTACGTACTCAGAGTTGGACGCGGGGCGGATTTTCGCTGCCCCGCCCCGCCCCGCGGGCATCTTGCCCCGCCCCGCCCGCCCCGCCCCGCGGGGCGGGGCACCCCGCAGATTTTCGTTGCCAACTAAGACAATAGGGGTGGATTTCACCACGGTGGCTTTTAAAAACCATGGTTTTACGTACGTTTTTATATGATTTGCGCATACATAATTTCATTACGAAAGATCGCCTGATTCGTTACGAATTTCGTAGATTTTCTAAAACCATGGTAATTAACCACCACTAGAATGACACCCCCCTGACGCCCTCGCCAGTAAATGTATAAGAAACAACGCTTTCGCATTGAGGTACATACCTACCCGATATGACAACTTCTTAGACCTCACCAATATTCAAGCCTTTATTAACAAATGTCAAGTTTTTATGTTCGCAATATTGCCATCTAAACTGACATATACCTTAGAGAACGGTCAAAATATAGCTTGAATTTTTTGCTGCTTGAGTAGCACAAAAACACGACAAATTCAAAAAATAAGTCGGTACAGTAAAAAATCGTAAATCCCCGCGGGGCAAGACCTCTGCCCCGCCCCGCCCCGCCCCGCCCCGCGGGGTACCCCGCCCCGTGTCCAACTCTGACGTACGTATGCTGCATAACTGTTGTTGCTAATTTGCATATTGAACTGCACTTCCTGATGAGTCATGCAGTACAACTTTTATGCGCGCTGAGCTCATTTGCATATTACACTACATCTAATTTGCATATTCTTTTGCGCTATATAAACGCGCACTGTGCATGGATAATCAGTCTGTTTCTTGTATTCAATCTTGGTGTGCCTTGTCTGCCTGTTTCCTGCTCACCATCCTCCCCTATTAAACCCCTTGCTTCTTTACTGGTTGTCCGCGTCCTTCTGGCCTAATACGCTACATTTGGTGGCAGCGGTGATTGGTAAGTCCTAAAATCCGCCGGCCATTCGCCTCCTTGGGGGAGTTGGGATTTTTAAAGAGTGAGGGGAGTTGAGTTTAGGTTCGAGTCAGAAGCTTTGTTATGGCTGCTCATGCGCCCCCTGACACTGCCGACGACACCCTAAATTTTGTCGAAAAGTTGGCAGACCAGGTCCGAGTCAGAAGCGGTGTTATGGCTGCTCGTGCGCCCCCTGACACTGCAGGCGACAACCTAAAATTTGCCGAAAAGTCGGCTGACCCTCCGTCCCCAAACCCTGACATGATAGGTTTTTATTTGAAACCTCGTCCGTTTGACGGACAAGAGAACATTCGAGACTGGTTTGGGAACTGTGTCAAAAATAAAACCGTGTACACGAAAAATTTGACACGGTTTGTGGCAAGCCGTGTACACGGTTTGAGTGCGCAAATACACGGTTTCAAAAACAATAAATAATAAATACATTTAAGGGGGGGCAATCAGTATTTTCATAAAACCCATACATACGCAACTAGTGGAGACAGGTTTTAACAAATTGTAATATTAAAATTATCAATTAGGAATTTTAATGAAGTTCGAAAAACAAAAAATGATCAATTCGCAAATAATAAAACGTAAATAATATAAAAACATATTGAGATTTTATTTGAAGAAGAGTAATCCTAACATTTGTTATGTTAAAGATATTCCATTTCATGTGGGCGTTGTCACGTATTTCTATTAGGCTATTACAAAGCACATATACATATATGAATAAATTGTTATGCTAGTTAAGTTATATCGAGTTTAAAAAAAGAATAAAAATAAAATCAAGAATTAATTAATAAAATAAACTTAATAAAACTAAGTTTGTGGCTGGAAGCAGGTGCTCTTGCCCCACGCGTCCTGCTATGTATATATGTATTATACTTAGCTTTTTGGACTTTGCAAGTGAGCTTTAAGCGCATATTACTTTCTTCACACTATTGTTTTTGAACAAAAATTTTGAAAGCTTTAAATTTTATCAAACTATGTAGTTACATTATTTTTTTAATATTCAATATGAAAGTCAGAACAACGAATAAGTCAAATATCCTTTTTAAGAAGTTAATTTCGCACCACCACCCCCTGCTGCCTTTTTGCAATTTTGTAATTTTACGCGACTGATGCTTAATTTATTAAACAGCAACAAAGCAGTGCTTACGAAAACTGAAAACACACTTTTGCCATTCATTTACACGGTTTAAAACACGAATTTTAAAACATGTAAACGGCCAACCGTGTAAAATATTTTTGACACGGTTCCTTGGTGAATTCAAACGC
Source organism: Trissonchulus sp. WLG1_4 (assembly GCA_030248245.1). Taxonomy (NCBI): domain Eukaryota; kingdom Metazoa; phylum Nematoda; class Enoplea; order Enoplida; family Ironidae; genus Trissonchulus; species Trissonchulus sp. WLG1_4. Next base: position 23,989 of record JASANF010011414.1, read on the forward strand.
GTCTCTGAGGCGAATGGCTGGTCGGAAGAACGACAAAGGCAGATCCTGCCGGGGTTGATGAAGGGAAGAGGTGCTCGCTTCTGGGATAGGCTAGCAGCTGAGCAGACAGAATTGGGGGTTTCCTACACCCTGACCCAGCTTAGGCAAAAGTACGAGGCAGAGTTCATCCCTGATGATGAATCAGACACATATTGGATGCAACTGTCAGCTAGATTCCAACTAGAGTGGGAGACTGCACAGGAGTTTTACCTAGCGCTAGAGGACATGATTCCTAAGGCTTACCCAGAGGGGTCAATTAAGGAGCACTTGAACATCTTGAGGCGACATTTCATGACTCAAACAGGAGAACATTTGAGAGAAAAACTTCTGGTCGCAAACCCGTCAACAGCGCGCGACGCGCTAACAATGGCGATGCGAATTGAGACACACTGTGTGTTTAACACAAAGGACGCAGATAGAAACACAGGACGCAATGGGTCCAGCGAAACCTGCTTCTCGGCAACGCGCACGGTGCGCGAAACCGGAAGAGGATATTCGAGTCGTTCCAACAGTCCTTGTTCTGCAGAGTCTAGGTTAAAGGAGTCAAAGGAGAACAGTGCGCACGGTGCGCAATTGCAATCCCTAGAAGCACGCTTTCAACAGCTAGAGGGTATAATTTTGAACACAGTTCAAAAGATAGGATACAGTGAGACACATATGACGTTAATAGGCAAGTGTTACAACTGTGGCAGGTCAGGACATAAAGCGAGACACTGCCAAACACCTGAGACTAAGTCAAAGGGTTTGCATGATTCGGAGACTGGAGAATCTTTGAAAAGCTGTCATTTGAATTGTGACCCTGTCTTGTCTACTACTAATACTAATGATTGTGTCCATGCACTAGCCTATTTCAATGCTTATCTTGTCTCTCAACCGATTTCTCTCCTTTTGGACTCAGGAGCCAACGTCAGAGTCATCAGCGACGAGGTATACCGACAGCTAGTGGAACGTGAAACGGCGGATCAGTTCCAGTTCTGTAGGTCCAATGTTTGTGTTAAGAATGTCATGAACAATCCAGTGCCGATTATAGGAATCTTAACTTGTGCGGTTCAGCTAGGGTCTTTGAAGTTTCAGCATAAGTTTTATGTTGTTAAGGGCTGCAGATTCCGTGCTATTTTGGGACTCGATTTTCTGAGCAAAACTGTGGTCAATTTTGAAGATCAGTTTTTCATGGTTGGCAATCAGAAGGTCTACTTTGAGCGTAAGCACAAGGAAAAGTCAACCTCTGCAGTAGTTAAACTAGTTGGTTGCTGTGAGATTCCTCCGTTCTCTGAGCAGATAGTTTGCGCTAAGATAGATGGGTCTAGTGATGGTGATGCTCTGTTCGAACCAGGCAACATCGAAGATGCTAGTGTCTCAATGCAAACTGAGGGATGTGTAATGGCTGCTAGAAGCTTAGTGAGTCCTAAGGCCGGTATATGTTACGTGAGCGTAGCTAATTTTGGCCAAAGCGCCGCGAAGCTGTATGATGGTACTACGCTAGGTAGCATAGATCAGGACATTGACTTAGTTCAGCAGCTTGGGAATAGTTACTATGTAGCATGCTCAGTGGAGACGGATGATATGAGCGCACCCGAAGTCCCCCCAGGCGTAGATCTGACAGGTAGTTGTGTCACAGAAGAGCAGAAAGAGCAGCTAGTGAAGGTTTTGTCGGAGTACTCTAGTGTTTTCTCATCGAGCTCAGGATACTTGGGTCGTACTTCACTAGCGCAGCATAGAATATTCACAGGAGGTAGTCAACCAATTCGGCAGCGCCCTCGTCGAGTTCCCTATAAGCAAAGAACCGTCATCAAAGAACACGTGGAGAAGATGATGCTGGATGGAGTCGCATACCCAACCGATTCTCCATGGGCTAGTCCGGTTCATCTTGTGCAGAAAAAGGATGGCTCGCTAAGATTCTGCAGGGACTATCGCAAGCTTAATGACGTCTCTGAGAAGCAGTCTTGGCCTCTTCCTAGGATTGATGACACTCTAGACCAGTTAGGTAGCGCTAAGTATTTTTCTACCCTGGACTTAGCATCGGGATACTGGCAAGTTGAAGTTCATCCTGAAGATAGGCCTAAAACCGCTTTTGTCACACATGAAGGCTGCTTTGAGTTTAGGGTTATGCCATTTGGTTTGTCGGGCGCGCCGTCCACATTTCAGAAGCTGATGCACATGTTGTTAGGTGGGGTGCAATATCAATATGCTCTGGCTTATCTCGACGACATCATCATTTACAGCAAGACTTTTGATGATCACTTGCAGCATCTCAGAGAAGTTTTCAAGCGCTTAGGTGACGCAAATCTTTAGCTTAAGGGCAAAAAGTGTCATTTCGTCCGCGAGCAGATAGAATACCTTGGTCATTTAGTTTCTGCTTCTGGCATTCAACCAAACCCTGCCAAGATTCAGGCCGTAGTTGATTTTCCGAGTCCTACGACCGTTCCGGAGGTTCGCAGTTTTCTAGGGCTAGCCAGCTACTATCGGCGATTCATTAAGGATTTTGCCTCTATCGCTGCACCGTTGAATGATCTGACAAAGAAGAACGTTAGTTTCTACTGGACTAAGGACTGTGAGCTCGCTTTTCAGGAGTTGAAACAGCGATTAGTTAGCTCACCTATTCTAGCATTTCCTGATTTTTCGAAGCCGTTCATTTTGTACACCGATGCTAGTGGTGTGGCTTGGGGTGGAGTGTTAGCACAAATTCAGGACGGCACTGAAAAAGTAATAGCATACGCGAGCAATAAGTTATCGAAGCGAGAGCGTAACTATGCCGCTATTGAACGTGAGTGTTTAGCTTTAGTTCGCGGCCTTAAGTACTTTCGATCGTACTTGTGGGGTCATCATGTGCGTGTGGTCACTGACCACAACCCCCTTCACTGGTTAACTAAGCTAGACACTAGTTCTCCTCGAATTTGGGAATGGCGACAGACTATTCAAGAATTCTACATCGATGATATTTCTTATCGTCCCGCTCCTCAGCACGGCAACGCTGATGGCTTATCGCGACCACATGTCGATGTGGCACAGGAGTCTGATGACGAAAGTAGTGTGGATGAAATAGAGATAGCTTATCGACCTGGCTTGCAAACAGAGGACACAGCGCACGTGCGCTATCCCTCTGATGCAACAGGCGGAAAAGTTCCACAGCGCAATGGTGAAGCACAGGTTTCTGCCTTGCGCGCGACGCGCAGAACGATTCCTGATGCTTCAGTTGTGCCTGATGACGAGGCTACTCTATCTTTGGCTGATATTAGAAATCAGCAGTCAAAAGATCCGTTCTGTCGGTTAATACTTCGCAAAATCAGGGATGAGACAGTTGAACTGCCATCTGGAATTCACATAGCCAAGTTTTCAGAAAAAGATGGCTTAATTTATTTTCAATCTCGCAAGAACAAGCGGCGAATAGTAGTTCCCGAAACTCTTCAGAGCCAGATCATTACTGAGTTTCATGATGCACCAATGGCAGGACACCTTGGTTTCCATAAGACTCTGGGTAGGATCTCTCGGAACTACTACTGGCCTAACATGAGTCGAGATGTTCAGAATTGGCTAAAAACTTGCGTAGCATGTCAAGTGAGAAAAGATCAACCAGCGCGAGCGAAAGCGCCCATGCAGCCTATTTCGGTAGAAGGTCCCTTTCACCGGTTAGGCGTAGACATCTTAGGGCCTTTACCCCTGACTAAGAACAAGAATCGGTACCTTTTGTGTTTTGTGGACTATTTTACAAAGTGGTGCGAGGTGTTTCCGGTTAAGTCTTGTGAAGCAGACGTGGTAGCGAAGAAGCTAGTAGAGGAAATCATGACTCGCCACTCGTGTCCGAAAGTCCTATTGTCCGATCAAGGAACGAATTTTACTTCGAAACTACTGAAGGAGGTAAACAAGATCCTGAACTGCAAGAAAGTTCAAACGACCCCGTACCATCCACAGTGTGATGGAATGACGGAACGGTTTCACCGGGTCCTTGTGGATATGCTAGCGGCATATGTGAAGGAAACAAGTAAGGATTGGGATAAATGGTTGCCCTTCTGTCTCTATGCTTATCGGACAGCGGTCCATTCATCGACTGGATTCAGCCCTTTCGAGCTAGTTTACGGACGACAACCCAGAGATCCCCTTGATGTTTCATTAGCCGACGGTGATGAGTCCTTCAGTGATCCTAAGGACTATAGAGCACACTTGGCTAAAGGTTTGAGAGAAATTTACCAACAGGCTAAAGCTAGTATTGAGAAAGCTCAGCAGGCTAAGAAAGACCAGTATGATAAGATTTCGTCTGAGGTAAAGTTTGAGATTGGGGATAAGGTATTGCGGAAAGTGATACCTAAAGATTCCAAGTTTCGACCGAGATGGTCTGGTCCCTACGTCATTGTAGAACAGCTAGGTCCAGTGACGCATAAGATACGACGAGACAAAAAACAACCGTTCACAATTCATGTGAACAAGTTAAAAAAGTACTTTGAGCGGTCATGATCTCATTTGTTTTTAGTTTCTGTAGCTAGTCATTATATCAGTGTCTAGTAGTTCGACTCTACTGATTGGGAAAGGGTGCACACTTTTCCGTCCGGACTAGGACTGACTTGACTGCGACTGAGGACTGAGAAACCTAGATCTGGTATTAAGTGACGCTACGAAACCATTATCTGCCGCAGATATGGCTATAGACCGACCTTCGACTGGTTTTTTTTGTTTGCGGCTTAACTGTTTAACGGCCAGTTTCGTTGTTCAACATCAGCGCGCGTGCGCTTATAAGATGAAACAACAATCGTAATGGCTGTCAAGCTAGCCTGGGTCAAATAGATATTAAGTGGTTTTGTAGAAGTTTGAGCTACAGTCTCGGCCAGAAATAGTGTCCCTTCGTATTCGCGAAGGCGAAGACGCGAAAGCCATTCGCGAGTTTGAGAAAATTAAATTAACGCGAAGCTAATGCTAAAATGTTAACAGCTAGTAAGCTAAGGCTAAGTCTACGTACATATGCATGAAATACGTACGCTACGCATATTTACGCCTATGTGTTTAAGCAGGCTAACCTTTTGACCTGCGAGGGGAAGCGAAAGAAACAAAACAAAATAAGAACAGGAAAACGCGGGCAAGGGGGGAAAAAAGAGGCCCCCGGAAGGGGAAAAAAAAGACAGAAAGGGGGGCGGGCAGAAAATTCAGCGTAGCGCACGTTGCGCTGCTGGCTAAGTGTGTTACGCAGATCTCGTACAAAAATGCACATGCAGAAGTCGTGTTCTTCTAAGTTTTGGGTTTGACTCTAGTGCAGCTTCCTCAAGTTTCAAGCAGCCGCTCGTAGCGCTAACAGAAACGAGATGAAGAAGCACTTTTGGTCAAACCAAACGTAATAGCTAGTGGTCTAGTCCGAAGCTCGTTATGACATCGAAAGTAAGCGTGACGAAACAAACTTACGAACACGGTGAGCACGGAACAGGTCGTATTTGAATCTATACTTACATTGTATTCGCTGTTAAAGTTGAACCTGCTTTATGTGAGCAGAAAGACTGAACAAACGAGTTGAAAGCTGAAATATGAGATATGATTTAGTTTGAAATAATGGTTTAGTTTTTGTATTATTTTTTTTGAAATTAACCATTTAATGATGTTTTCGGTAGTTTAAATTACCCATTGATAATTGAATAACGCCTGTTTTTGAGCCCTTTCCATTAACATAATTTTGCTGTTTGTTGGCTGTTATCTTTACTGTTGATAGAAGCAAAACATGGTAAACACCACCCACAAACCACCACTTTCAGAATGGCTGAACACCACAACGCCAGACACAAGTGACCTACTTTATGCGCTAATGGTACCTCGGGTTACGGGGCCTAAGAACCAAGCGCAACTGGTACTAATGTGATCCACGGTGGCGTCATTGGAACTTGCTAAGAACTACAGCTGGAGCCGGCCCTGAGCAAGAAGAAACGCCATTGAAGAAACATTCTATGAAAATTTTGTTATTGATTTTAAACTTATTGGATTGTAAATTGTTTTGCTATTGTCCATGCACAGTTCCCCAAGAAGCGATTTGAGGACAAATCCTTTTTTTAAAGGGAGGGGGAAATGTAAAGTATATACTTACCTACGTACGTATGCTGCATAACTGTTGTTGCTAATTTGCATATTAAACTGCACTTCCTGATGAGTCATGCAGTACAACTTTTATGCGCGCTGAGCTCATTTGCATATTACACTACATCTAATTTGCATATTCTTTTGCGCTATATAAACGCGCACTGTGCATGGATAATCAGTCTGTTTCTTGTATTCAATCTTGGTGTGCCTGGTCTGCCTGTTTCCTGCTCACCATCCTCCCCTTTTAACAAACTTCGGCCCGAAGTTTCTTTGGGCTGTGCACCGCTACTACAAGCTATGGGCAGCCCGGAGTGGGGGAGTGCCGCCGGGAGCCGTCCCTATCATTCTCTATAAGGCCAGTGTCGCGAGGTCGCTCCCTAACCTCATCATCAGCGAGCACTGCCAGGGACTGATAAGCTCACACTCCTAGCCGGGACAAGGAGCGGCTCCACTGCTAAGCTACAACCGGATATCTAATTCCTCCATATACTCACCACCACTCTGCCCATGCCCATTCGCAGTCTAATGGGGTGCGACTAGTCACCCAACAGCCCAACGCTACCTCACTCAGACCACGACCAGGGGATTCGTAGTTGTTCGGCATGGAAACCCCCTAAGCAACGTATCAGTTGGCCGAAACTCATTCTTATGTCTGTATCCTTTAGAAAAAAAAGACAAGCTTAAGACACTAGCGTCGCAACGACCAACAAGTTAAGTCACTATTTTTACCTATGTACCTAAAGGCCTATTCGCACGAGGGCGCATTGCAGGGCGTACGCCATGGCGCATGAGCGGGCGCATTCTATTTTCACACTGCCTGCTGCATTATTTCACACAATGCAGTATGCAAGTGTGCGTGTGCGCCCTATCGTGCGCCCGCTCATGCGCCATGGCGTACGCCATGAAGCAAATGCGCCCTCGTGTGAATAGGCCTTAATGCGGGTCCTAACTAGCAAATAGTTGCAACAGGGTAATATGACTCCAACAATTCAGTTTATAATTTATTTAATTAAACATCAACATCAAATGCCTACACAGTTCCCTAAAGACAGCTTCCCAAGTCCACAGATTCGCAGAACAGTTGTACAACAAATTATGTATAGAACAGAATACATTATTACATACACTATTAAAATGTATACCCACTGTGAAACCAAGATAAAGTCAACTAATAAGCAAATTGAACTTCGTAATTTGACGTCGTTGCTAAAGAGGTGTAACAAGAAAGTGAAAATAGTTTACCAAACAAGGTTTCTAAATAATGAATTTAATATTTTACATCTACGACTGCCCCCAAAACTGCACGGCTTTCGACATTACTTAATTTTACTCATTCTTGACAACAAACTTAACTAACACACTAAAAAAGTAGAAATAAAAAATTCCCAAAAAATTCTATTCCAAAAACAGCAAGCAATAGGCTAATCTCAGGCAGAGATTTTGCATTCAATTTGGTCCAAACTCCAAATCAAAGACAGACCTTTACCAACAGCTAGAAATTACAGTCGCTTTGACGTATTTGCTAGCATAAGTCTATATAGATGCTTATTAAGCCCTTAATATTACCTAGGTATACTGGACAAAAAATGCTCCTTCCACAGTTCCATGCCAAGAGTATATACGAGGTTGATCGTTCTCGAAAAGTCAAAACTACATACATGTGATACGTCCCCTCCTGCTCTTGATTATTTGATAACTAATCCATTAAAAAATCAACTCCAAATTTCTAAATTCCGATGTGTCACAATCAGCCAGATGCCTTTATATCCGCGCCAAGTTGAAAAAATGGCAAAAAAAGCTACTTAAGTATCAACAGGGGTCTAAGTAATGCACTTGGACATGTTTGATACGATTATATGCGCGTCAATCAAATTAGCATTTTATCAAAAATTGCCGCGTAATTATAAACCCACTGTTGGGCAATTTAAAAAGGATTAAACATTTTAAAATGGAATTTTCTGGGTCGTAAAATTTCATACACAGTAGCTATTAATAACCAAACCTTCCCCACCCCCCACAAATTTTTAAATTTTTCTTCGCGAACTACATACATCCTCGTTTTCTGGGTCGTAATTTCTCGGTTTTCCCCTTCCCCCCCCCCCCCTTTTTTTTTCTTCCCCCCCCTCTCCCTCCTCCTCAAGAGTCTTAGCTTCTCACTCTATACAGAAGAAGAGTGGCCCCCCAGCCTCCTTATTCTAGCACAGGCAGATGCGCTGGTCGTTTTTAGGCTAATGTTGACATTCTATGCAACATGTGACTGCCAATCAGCGGTTCCCTGCGACACACTTATATATAATCGCTGATGCTTAAGCATAAGATAGGGAAAAACAATAACTCTTTTATTTATTCCCTAAAAAAAAAAAAATATTTCAATAAAAAATATATTTTTTTTCTATTTTTTTCTATCTCTTTATACCCCCAACCCCAATTACTTTTTATTTTACAACAAAAAATTTTTTTTACCCCTTCCCCCTCCCCCTTTTGACCCCCCCCCCCCGAAACACTCCTCCTCTCCCATCCCATCACATAAACATCAACACCAACACACCACCACACCCCACCCCCCCAGACCAAGCAACACCCTCCCCTCATCACAAAAAAACAAACTCACATCACATTAATCTAGCTGATTTTTCGAGTAACCCTGAGCAGATTTTCTATGTCCGGTACCGAAGGAAGTTAGCATTTTTGACAAAACACGCATTTTAGCACTTTTTAGCATTTTGCTAAAAATTTGCTCCAATTTTGTCATTCTAACCGTTTCAAAAAATTTATTTCAAGATGCAGTTTCTAGCAAACTGCGTTGAGAAACTGCATTTAGCATACGCAAAATGTACACTTACGTACGAAAGAAAATTAAAACTCCATAAGAAATGCATACAAGATGCGTACGTACAACGTAATTTCTTCGAGAAAATTCATCTTTTATTGTGTCAGAATAACCGATTAGACTTTTCAACATCCTCAAATGGCAAAAATAATTTTTTAGAAAAATTGTACCTCATCAGTAAATACGTAAATGCACTATGAAAATGTACGTATTATAAAGGCAAGAAATTTTTGATTAAATAGCCAGGCAGGCAGAAAATGACTTCTACTTTTGTGTCCAGTGAAATTGTGAGTGACCCGATAATGCGATTTTCTCAGACTTTTCAATTAAATACAACAAAGTACTAAAGTAGGTATTTAATTGGAAAGTAGACAATTAATGCGGACTAGTAGGTTTCTGACTTTGGATGGAAAACTTGATAATTTTATACTCAGATCATTCATTCTTGAACGCAAGCCGGTTCTGGATCTACAACAACACTAGTCCAGATTAATGTTTTCCCTAGTTCCTAAAAAAATAAGTAAACAATCTTAACGACTGTTTTTTTCATGGACAGTTAACTAATATAGCAATAAAGAACAAACTGTAGCTGCAAGTTTTTTTACCATGACTTACGATTCAAAATTAATATTCAATTTTCGATTACGGACTTTACTTACAAATATTTACGGAGACGGACAAGCATAAGCCACATTTTATCTAACGTTCCAGCTCAAAAAGAACCTACTTTATTTCGCAGTTTCATACTTATATATGTATCTCACTAACACATCATATTTTATACCCACACGTGTTGCATATACACGTATATATGAATGTATGTATATATTTGACGCACCTTGTTGGAAACCTCAAAACAAACTGTCACCGAAATATGATACGTTCTGTTCACTCCGGGGTCAAGTTTTCCCCTTCAATTCCAGCTAGCTCCGTTGTCAACATGTTTTGCACACACCAACCAAGCAGCAGTAACAGTTTTCAGGGCGGTCGGAATTTGTTTCACAAAATAAACTTGAGCGAATTACTTCGATTAAGAAATAGATTGTGGCTTAAAAATTCAACAAGAAGAACAAAAGTAGATTTTTTAGCCAATAATAAGGAGGTAATTTTGATACTCCATTCCTCGATTTTCGAAATGTTCTACTATTCAATTGTCAATTACTATTTTGGTGTTGTGTAAAGAGTATATAAACATTTTGCATAATATACGAGGAGTATATGAAATGAAAACGAAGAAAAGCTTTGAAACAAAGCAAAAACAGTTCAACAATAGTTAAAGACTAGACACTTAACACATAGTTGCTTAGTTATGTACAACAGCGACACCATTATATCAAATTATATATATATGCTGTATTATATAATACAAACAAATTATACATTACAACAAAAGACAAAGAAATTTAAAAAAAATGGAAAGTTAAATTTTGTAACAAAATTTGTGTCTAACCGGTGAACAAATATTTTTTTCATTACGTCATGTTCAACAGAATCCACAGAAAACAAGTGTCACACCACGCAATTCATTCAAACTGACATAAAAACTAATTAGGGTGCATTACATCAACGTGTTTCGTTCGTTCAGGTGATGTGAAAAATATACAGACAATACAAAATTCTATACGCCTTTTCGCTTTGTCATTAAAAAAGCCATTTCAATTTCAAACCGCGCTTCCAGATCGTAAAAAATAGCCAAAAAGTTACGTCTAAATTAACAACAAAAAATAGTTGCTCAGCCTCAGCTTATGCCTGATGTAAACTTATTATAATAGTTAACTAATCTTAGCTATTACACAAAAGTATATATATGTTTATTGATCACTATGTTCCAATATCAATTACAATATTTGCACAATGTTACATTTACTTTTTACAATGCAAATTCTGCACAATTGCTACACTCTTTCCCTTTGGATACTGCCTCTGATTTATATTTCAGTTTTTTTTCCGAACTTCAAAATTAAACAAATGTATATATATACTAAAACCAACAGGTATTTAGACCCCTGACAAAGGCCGACACCGAAAAAATTCTAGAACAAAGTTTATTTGCTTAATCCTCGACAAAGTTCACCGAAAAGACACTGAAAAAACACAAAGGTTTTATAGATGTAAGATTACGTATATATAGATTTTACACATTTTTTATAAACTTTCTTCACTTTCTATACAACTTTTTCAAAATTTAGTCGTCTGTGTGCATGTGCGCATAGATATGAAGTTTTATTATTTTAAAATCACACTAAAGTCTATCCATCATATAATGTGACGAAAAAAGTAGCCGAGTATAGGGGGTGAATTGGGAGGCTGAAAAACTGACAAAAAATTACAAACTTTCTTCAAAAATTTTCTAACTTTTCTACCGAAAAATATCCTCTGACAAGTTAGGGGGGCTTTAACATACAAAAAACATGTCCACTATATGCACAATACGTAACGTAGGTATATGTATATAAATATGTATATACATACGTAATGCGTACACTGTATCTGTAGGTACTATAAGACAGAAATATTTTTGACAGCAATTTAGCAGAATATGAAACTTTTTCGCATCGGTAGCAATGCATGGTCGGACAAAATTAACACATCATGCACGCGCTTGCAGTGGCGGCCTTAACAAAAAATTTCCCCTCATTGTGCGAACATTATGCCATGAAAATAGGAAATTGAAAGGCCAAAATATTGCAAAATTTCCCCCTTCAATTACAGAAAAGAAATTTTTCGTATATAATGCACAATAATTGCGAATGTACACCTCTTTTTTACACTTTACAAACCATTTCGCACTAAGTACACATCCATGATATGCTAGTGCTACGTAATAAACAAGCCGGACTAAAAAATACTCAATACCGATGAAATTACGTACATAGAAATACCAAAAAATATCATCATCTTGGCAGAATAAGCGAGCAAATATGATATGGTAGAATATGGTATTGGTTAGTGTAAAACGACAAAAAAAAACAAAAATTCCATTTGTTGACGCACTCAACTTTTTCATCTGTTTCCACAAAGTATGTATTTTTACATTATAAGTAATGCTAAATTATAGTATGTATATAATGAGGTAGAAGCTAAATTCGTTCCATATTTACTACATATTAGTAAACAAAAACGACCCTACTATATATATACTTCGATAAAGCTTAACATATATATACATACCTGTCTATCTATCTAAAAGCTACTAAAAGGAAAAGCTACGTAGCAATTTCACGAAAAGAAGATGGGTATCAAAGTTTCGCTCCAGTAGAAGTCTACCCGACCAAAATTACGTACAAGTATCTAATACATCATGTGTAGATATACTTTCAGCTTGAAGAGTTATGCTTGCTGTTGCAAATGAAGTTAGTGTGCTAAAGATGCATATACGTAATAGGTGGACACTCTGCGTTTACGTATAATAAATTGCTTGGAAACTTGAATTTTTATGAAAATGTTGCTTACATACGCTGCAAGGTGCATACATAAACAAAGTACACAAGTTGGACAGAGTACATAAACTATGACAGGGGGAGGGAGGTACGTATATTTACGTATGGGCCATGGTTCTATGAAGTTCCGTTTTTTTGGAACCGAGAAGAATTATGTTCTCTGGATTTTAAATGAGGTGTTAGTCTCAAATTCAGTGACAAAAGAGACTGAATCATTCTATTAAATTTCTGTAACTGACCCTCAATCAAGGTGACTCAGCAGTTTAAGGAGATGTTTCAAGAGAGCTTGCCCTCATAAGCCGGGAATCCCAAAGCGTCTTAAAGTTTGGACTCCTGTTTAAATTTAATTCATATATTGCCGGCAAATAAAACTGAAAAATTCTGTGCCTATCTTACTTGTTCACCTTATATAAAATTTACAGTGAAACACCTTTTGTGAATCAGGATCTTAGCCGGAAGGACTATAGTTTACTGTTTCATTCGGAACCAATTGCGTACTAGCCTTTTGGCTTTTACCAAATAGATCTAAAGGTATCCAAATGTTCCGACAAACATGAGAAAATGGGCAATCTCTCTGTTACTTGAAAGTGACATTATATAATGTAAAGTACTTTTTCAAAGCAAGCTAAATAACAAGCTCAATAAACAAAGCAGAAAATTGGCCAACCAGCCGTCAAGCGTGCGTATATGAGGCGAACACCAAAAGAAACGAGCTTGCCTCGCCCTATCTCCGAAAAAGTCAGCTTTTTACCGCCACCAAGAAATGAATGAAAGGCCTTAGTAGACAAAATAGCTCACGAAGGAAAAGGCAGAGTGGTGCTGAGTAATCCGAAGATTTTATGGAAATCTTCAGATTGCGTGCAAAGAGTTCTGTTTTCAGCTGAACTCTTCAAAAGTATATAGAGATAACTCTAAATTACAGAAACAAGTTTCCACACAAGTCCTTTCGTAAAAAAACTCGAGACAGACGTATAGATTTTATGGATAACATCTCATGCTTAAAATATACCTATGCAGTGTTGATTGACAAAAATATAATTAGTTAGTAAAGGACTTTAGTTAAAAATTTATAAACATGAATAAAGAATTTTATTAGTGCAAATGGCCATACGAAGCCAGTATTTAGACCCATAAATCATTGCCAAAAGAAATATCAATGAAACTAATTCTCAATAATAGCACCAAATGACCACTCATTCACTTAGCTGGCCATTCCGTCAGCTACTATATGCTAGCCAGCTAAACATAATCAGTCACCAGCTCAATTCATTAAATATTCCATATTATAATTTCCAATTTACGCGTTTATAAAGCAAGTGTCAGCACACATATACATCGGGGGGAGTTGTTTTAAACTTCTAAAACTCTACATACCCCAAAAGTGCAAAAGCCGAACAAAATAGCATAGTGTTTCAAATGTTAAAAATAAACCCGAAAATATGATTTCTGATCTCGTACAACGAAAAACCAGTCTCTTCAAAGTCAAACTCAAAACCAAGCAGCATTTTACCAAGACCAATGAATGACCATTGCTTCTATCTCAGGAAATACAAAAGACGCCCGGCATAAATCATTGACAACCATGGCCACTATAGCACATTTCATATCAATAATGTTCCACCCTTGTCCAAATTCCATTTCGACATGCGCTGACCAGCTGATAAGAAAGAAACTGGTGCTTTTGGAATTCCGGGCCATATGTGGTGGTTCGCTTAACTCAATTGAAGTCAAGTTGAGGGATTTTTGAAAATTAACCATGTGCTTTTTGAAACCGAAATTAAATAATTTGTTAATTTCGTCAAAAAAGTGGATCGCACAAAAAACGTGGACAGTGAACCTACTTTAAATTCGATACTATCTACTGCACGTATCGTAGTTTCGATGCAAGAATGTTTTTTTATTGCACACTCAAAACTTGGTATATATGCACACTTGCTATATATTTGAATACGTAAGTATGCATATATCTAAAAATAAATCCATAGGTACAGAAATATATACGTATTAACTATTAACTTGGATGAAATCATCGATGTATGACGGGGGGGATGGTGGTTCCAGGGGAGAGGGTCCCCAAAATTTGGACAAAATTCGTAAAAAGGTACTTTTCCGAACACTTTACAAAATTTAGGGTATTTTCGGTCGATCAGAAGAGAGCCGGCAGGGTCAAAATGTTGACCCGTTACATGTACGGATGAAGTCTACGAAACCTACATAACAGTAATGAACGCACATGATTTTGAGGCTTGATGTCGTTTTAAGTGTCGCACAAGTCTAATATGTGATCGCAAATGTAAATTTTTTCCTTCTATTTTATTCGACAAAACCCTATTCACACTGAACCCAAGTTGAAGAAATTAGCATTAAAACTCTACTCAAATATAATGTCAATTTGGTTGTACTTTATTCAGCTGCCTAGCTGGAGTGGGCTACTTGAAAAAAGTTATAACATCATAACGTTGACGCTGTTTAGCTAGAATTTCACGAATTGCAAAAATTATGAAAAATACGCAATCTTGTTTGCAATCTTGCAACATGTGTACATATGCATGTTTTTCAGCTTGAAGAAAGAAAAACACTGTATATATTTCAGTATTTCACATATTATATATACGTACGAACTAAGTTTACTTGGATATAAAACTTTCGTCGACAGCCAATGATGAATTGTATATATAAGTAAATACGTATAATAATAGACTATCATTACAAAAGTATTTGAGTATATAAAATTCCTAAATCTATCCTATTAAGGAAAATTAGAAAAACTGCTTAAACCGCTTTACTCAAAGCCAAAGGTGAAAAACTGCTGCGCATTTAACATTTGCCACTGCCGGCCAAAAAACAACTCATTCAAAAACTCTCTTTTGGTACGCAGACCAGAAGTGCATATTTTATATAGACTCAAGTTCAAAGCGTATGTATATATAGTAACCATTGGGCTATAAACCTACGTAATCGGATACATATATTATGCAGAACACGTACACGTCTGTCTGGGTTTAAGCAGTCTCACCTCCGCGAAGAAGGGTGTTGCAGTCAGTGATTTATTCAAAATATTTTCACATTTATAACTTTTTACACAGCTGTCCGGCATTAAAAGCTCCGAGACCACAGGCTGTGTCGGCCGCACGCACACAAAAACTTTACCTGTGAGTTCAAGTTGGAAAAGTTTCGGGGGGGGGGGGGTAAATTTTCGAATCATGGAAGCCACCAATTTAAATTTAAAAAATATACACATTTTCAAAAAGACGAAGAAAAAGTTTTAGAACTCCAAAAAATGTCCATTTTTTGTCAGTTTTTTTTCAAATTCACTAAAGCAAGCTAGAAGCCGGCAGACGGAAGTAAAGTCGACTTTAAAGAGCTCATAAAATCAGAAGCAGTCGCCTAATTTTCAGAACGCTAAAAAACCGCAGAAAGCATTTTCAACGACGATTATAAATTCAAACCTTAATGATTTCCTGCTAAAATTTAAAGAGAAACAGCAAAATTCTATAAACAATCAGCACAACAATGATGCAAAGGAGAGTGCAGACAAAATCTGACATTGCAAATGTAACAGTGCGGCCATCCAAATTTCGTTGATGCTGATTTCCGGCTAACCGTGTGATTGGCTAGTGATCTGAGTCCAGATTACAGAATTGTGAAATCAGGGCTGGAAAAAGCGCTGGTGGTAGAAAACCTTTGACGTAAACCAACACCGAAGCCTAAAAAGTAATGGAAAATTAGAGACAAAAATAATGAATTTGAATAAAATAATGACCCACGTAAATTGGCTCTTGGGATATCTAAAGCACTAAATATTTTTTCCGACCGCATAGTTTTTAACACTATTTTTGTACTCTTCTACCACTTTGCTGAAACTGTAGGCCAACTAGACAGTGTCAAAACTAGAAAAAACGTCAAAAAATGAGTGACTTGATCAATAAAAACTAATTGCTCCTCCAGTTTCATTCTTTTTTACTCTGCCTGTGATCTGACTCACAAAATCACAAGAGACGCGGGATCTGAAAAACGTGTGGTGAAACACACCACACCACACCACACCAAGAAAGTACGGAATTCTTAAAGTGGGTGATCGGATGATCTTCTGTATATACCTGTTGTATAGCAGTTGGGACGGGTACACATTGTCTTGTCAGGTTTGCCTTAGGCCTCAGGCTTAGGGCTTGGCTTAGGCATCTAGTTTTTCTTCTCTGATCACCAACTTTAAGATACCCGAAAGTATATATATATATACAATATATATATATATATATATATATATATATATATATATATATATATATATACTTCCTCGGGTTATAAGATATCATCCCTTACTTGCTGTCACGCGGGCAATTATATCATAAATAAATCATCATAACCGAAATCCAAACTACCAAATTAGCATTACAGCTACGTATAGCCTAAGCTTGGACACCCATTTACATGGATGTATGTAATCCTTCATGTGTGACAAATATTAGATGACCAGGTACTAAGCAGTTAGCAGACACTTGTCAATAAGATCTCAGCAAAGCTATTTAATTATGCTTCAACGAGCTTTTGCAGCAGGTATATAAATATTCTTTCTTGTTGCTACATCAAGAGTAAGAGAGCTTTTATTCTTCTTTATGAAAAAGTTTTTTTGAATGCATAATATACGACCTATGAAGCATTTCTACGAT
>JASANF010011415.1:0-14770 GCA_030248245.1 Trissonchulus sp. WLG1_4
TAGGCAACAATTACAATAGTATGTCCCCCACTTACTCTCTCTCAGGCTCCCATAAAGCCTATGACAGGTTTGCCACTGCAACCGTCCATATGGGGTGTTGGGAGCCATGTCAGGTTTGGAACAGTCTGCGACATTCCACAAAACATAGAAATCGTCATTGTGGGAGAATGAATCTGTCCCCAGCACGGTGCCAAGCCAAACTCTCCACCTGGTTGGTGCAAACGCAGGTCTGTCGAGGGGCCGAAATGGCGCTTTGCAAACCACGATAAGGCCTCGGTTGTAGCCAATCAAGAGCTGAAACAGAGTATAGATATAGACCTTGCGAAGGGCTGAACAGTGCCACGCTGTATAAAAATGTTATGAAGTCATAATATCTATACCACTCTCGCAGCGCCACATGCGTATTGAAAAAAAAAAAAAAAAAAATTTAATCAGGCAACAAATACTTCACAGTACAAACAAATAAATAAAAACTCATTCAACAAGGGCCCAGTCACCCTAGAGCACAGAAGTATAAATAAACAAAATCAATGCAGTACTTTGCTTCTAAAAAGAAAGAAAAAATGATAAGCTAAAAGTCATACCCTAAGATCCTACCTCCAATTGTACCGGCGTACGTTTGGTTTGTGAGTTCGTTCACCCTGTGAGATTTTAACCTTCGAAAGTCGAAAAACGGCAAAATTGAAATAATACCCTACAAAATTTCTGACACACAAACAGAAGTTGTTTATTATGTTATTCATTCTCTGTCGGTCCCAATTCTTTTATCTTATTATTAGTTTGATTGATGGACAGTTAGAACTCTCCACTGCGCCAGGATTGACCTTGTAATCATCCGGAACGCTGAAATAAATATATCCTGTGATATCGACATGCATCGGTGAACACAGACATTTTACTGTGAATCGTACTGCAATAATCGCTTGTAAAAACTCCTGAGAAGTAGAGAACATAGATAATAAAAAAAACCTACGTGCCAATTACATCGTGTTGAAGCTTAGCTTCTATATGACTGCAGTACTAATTTCAGCATTAGCAACGGCATTAACAAGCTAAAACTAGCAAAAAATTTGAACAAATATTTTTGAATTTGTTACAGTTTCCTCTGTTATAGAGAGCTGCATGTATCTACTAAAATCTGACTTCAAGACTGATACCGCTATTCAACACATTACACAAAATTTGACTTTCTCCCCGTACGTATCTAATTTGCCGCGTTCTTTCACAGTGGGGGTTTAATGACCAAATGAAGGGTCATTTACCAGGCACATTTGCCTGCCGTATAGCTACATCTATCCAGGGCCACTGAGCCTAGAGCCTAGCCTGGGCTTTTCTTGACATACGAAAAAGGACCAGACGCTAGAATGTCAGCAGGACAGGCGACAACACGTGAACAACAGCATGTCATTTCACGGCTCAATTAGCAGTCCACTCGGCCGCCACTGATTGAAGCAGACTTATCAGCATGACTAATCAATGTTTACCCCATCACCTCCACTATCACAACTACATGTGTACGTGTGCGTGTGTGTGTGTGTGTGTGTGTGTGTGTGTGTTGTGGCCGTGGGTGTGTGCTAATTGTGACTGAGGGTCACAAGACGTTAATAACTTAGATTTATGTATACGAGAAAAGTCACCTACAAAAACCCAGTGATTTTCCCCCCACCTGTATAGCTGCCTTTGGTCCAAACTTTTGCGATTGTCAGGACACTTCCTCTTCCTCCGTTTCTCGCCTCCAAAATCAGCTACCCCCCCCCCCCCCCCCCCCCCCGGCGCGCCCCCCCCCCCACCCCCCCCCCCCCGCGCCCCCCCACCCCCCCCCCCCCCCCCCCCCCCCGGCGCCCCCCCCCCCCCCCCCCCCCCCCCCCCCCCCCCCCCCCCCCCCCCCCCCCCCCCCCCCCCCCCCCCCCCCCCCCCCCCCCCCCCTCACTATGTTATTGAGGTCAGCAGTCGGTCGTCTATATATCTCTGTGGGTCTCATACTCTCAGGGCTTAATATTCTGCCAATTATTCTAATAATTATCTTGCTAAGACGACTCACATGTCACAGGCGCTCATTTCGTAAGCTAAATAATTATTTACATATGTGTAGGACGAGGACCAAGCTCTCGCTATCACTGCACTATCAGTTCAGACATAATTATAGAAATCTCTCATCCAAAACATTCTTATATATACTGGCCAAAATTTGATTATTATGAATGCATGAATGAATCTATAAAGCGTCAAGCGTGTAAACTTTTTTGCAAAAGGAGAAAAAGTGCTTAGTAGCAATAAACATTGGAACAATACGTTTCTGATATATACTGAGACTTTGAGACATGGTTCAAGTACGTCACGCAAAACTCAAACCCTGTGATTGCACTTTATCAAATTGGATAAGCAAATATAAAAAAACCTAAAATTTTGCTTTCATTGACAGTTTCAACGAAAGTCTACAGAACTATTTTACTGTAGAAAATGAAAAAATATTTTGTTATTCAAGTGCCAAGTATATATATATATATATATATATATATAATTGTCCCAGCAAAAATACACAAAATTCCAATAATCTATAGTCTATATTGTGCATAAAAATTGTCAACTACTAAACCAGTGGCAAATGTTGCAACTTATTGTGATTTGCATTAGCTAAAAGTGATACTTACGTAAAAGCACAAAAGAAAGACAAGCTCCAATGGGCTTCGTTACACGAGTACCAGATACAAGTCCCCCACACCCCACGCCGAGTGAAATCTTTCTATTCTACCCCATGTCAGCTAATACATTATCTATCTAGCTATCCATCGTCTACACATACGTATAGCAGCTGTAAAATATATTCATTAAAGCGAGGCGGTTGCCAGTTTCAGTTTATCTCCATCTAAATCTGACTCATGCCAATTATAAAAGGATTGCTAAGTAAACACTCGACAATATTGTGCATTTTCATAGACAGACACCAACCACTAGCAAGCAGGGCTTCAAAGGACAATATATAATATCTGAGCTTTGCTGGTGTCGCCCAGAGCTAGCTGCTAGCTGATTTGGTTCCAGATCTGTGGATCACTGAATACGTTTTAGCACTGAATGACTGGAACACAATACGTATATAACATATAAAATTACTTGCATCTTTCCATAGGTCGGCTCGTGGTGAACATGACTATTATGAACAGTTATCTACATAGTTCTGCTGAATAGTGGAATAGTGATGTGATAGGTAGAATACAGTAACAAACATTATATAAACAAACATAGCACGAAAGCGGGTAAGATTAGGATGTCCTCATTGGCGGTTAGCGCGTCAGTTAGGGTCCGAAATTTTGGGTGTATCTGCTACATTCTGACATAAAATGTAGCCTGTGAAGTGTTCGATCATATTTCAAGCTAGTGTTTCCGTAGCTGAGTGAGTTAAGCACTTCAGGCCTAGACTACAGCGTCAGGAATCAGATCGATTCAGACTATTTGCCTCAGAAAAATAAGGTAACCCATTTATGCCACTGGACTTTGGAGAATTGGTAACCCCTTCGAGACATCTCTTTACCAAAATTTTGAGAAAGTTTTAGGACTCTCTCTACCAAACTTTTCAACACCATCCTTTCTTCGACACTCCTCCCGGGCTCCCAGTCCTCAATCTTAGGCTGGCTAACAATACAATAAATGATATTATCACATTGTGATCTTCGTGAGCCATCATAAAGACGTATGTACGTATATATATACGTACTTAGCAGTCTAACGTGATTCAGCATATGAATATATTAGTAGACAGTAATTACCGTATTCAGTTCAACATTCACCGATCCAAATCGTCTAATAGCTAGTACTAAGCGACATTAGCAAAGTTTAGTCAGAAAGCTGTCTCATTCTTCTTCTAAAACTTTGAGATATCAATATCAATCAGCGCAAGTTTGCACGAAATAAATTCTGAGAAACTACAATTAAACAAAGTTGTAGCTACAAAAAATTCTGAAAAATGCGCAAAACCAAAATAAGCATCCTTCAAGAAAGCCTACTAGAGTATATACATATTCATAAATTTCAAGACTGATTAGTTAGTAAAAAGACACTAAATCAAACGCAATAAACACAACAACTGAGAAATCTCTACTAAACTCTTTTCAATCTGGGTAAAACCGGGACCTCACCCGCCACATAAAACGTTACACTCATATACGTATGTCTCTAGTTCACTTCGGCAACAAAGAAGCGGGTCACTTAAGGTGGTTAGTGTCGTCAAAGCAGTTTTGCGCATAGGCTGCAAAATGAGAACTTTTCGCTTTGAAATTGTACGTTCACTAAGAAACTAAAAAAGAGGAGAAGGGGGAGAAAAAAAGAGTGAAATGCCATATGGTGTCAAATAAATACTGCCAGACACTAGACTACCAAACAAAGTGGCAGGGGCGGCGGCAGCCCAAAAAAAATAAAAAATATCTACCAATATTTTGAACCAATCACCATTTGTGAGCCAGACATCACACAATAGAGACATAAAAGTTCAAAAAATCAAGCCAGATATTCAGATTGGCCAGCTTGTGAAGTACATGTTATGTTTTGACGCACAATTTTTTGCCACAAATAAGAAAAATGAAAAATGAAGGTTCGTTTTTCTTTTGATTTCAAAATCCCCCCCCCAAATGTCTAAATTTTCACAAACTTACAATTTATCATTATTGCTGTGAGTACTTTACAGGTTACGCACAGTTTCACAGTTCAAACAGGCATTACTTCACAACCACTCAAGCAATTTGCACTAAATTTTGTGTGCATTGACTAGAGCATATGTGCTTTTACTTTGTGTAAAGAATCTAAACAAAAAGTTTTGTAATTGTGACGAAATTATCGAATGTGAATAGGTTTTCAAAACGTCATTTTTCCGACTTTGCGACTTCAGTGCTAACTGTATGCTGCATCAATTTTGCTGAAACTTGGCAAAAATATTTGCCTTGAAACATATTTTTAGAATATATAAAGAACAATGACCTATCTTTCACTGAAAAAGTTTTATAATCGTGCAAAATCGACTGCTTTCGCGACACTACCCCCTTAAGTAAATAGCACAAAGCATGCTAAAAAACTAGCCGAAGCCTCATAATCTAACTTTAGAAAAAGCTTAAATTTATTGCTGCTTTCGGAACAAAACATTATCATCATTGAAATGTGGGAATACATGCCTCGGCTCAATAAACGAAATACGTTAAAAAACAAAATGCTATACGAAAGTTCCGAGCAAGACGTTATTAATGTTTACGTTTTATATATTAAGTAGCGGATTAGATTAACATAACTCTACATAAAATAAAATTTTTGACGAAAGTTTATGAAACTTTGTGGAACGACTGAACCGTATATAATATCATCCGTATTTGCTTGCAAAGTTTCATTGATTTAATCCTACGCTGAGTTATTCTGTGCATCTAGTTAATCTAATCTAGTTAATTAGTATGTTTATTTAATTAGTTTGTTTAAACACTATCCTATTTTTTGTGATAATTATAATAATAGGGTGAGGTGGCTCTGGAAGGGTTGGCAATGATGTTCTAAGCATGAAATAAATTTACGTTGTGATGGACGTGACCCGGTTCTCTAGTTCAGGGTCAATAAAGTTGGAGTTATTTTATTGTCAAAATTAATCTTACGTTTTTTGGTACATAAGTCAGCGGTAACCTATAGTTTTTATGGTGTCAAATTAAAGGTACTTAGATATCCTAATTGATGCCGAAAGCTAGAACTTTTTACCAGTCAGCTAAAAAAAGTTATGGCGGAAAAAGTTTTTACGTAAATTTAGTATTTTTCAACAATGTTAAGCAACGGCTGTGATACCAATGATAACACAAAAGAAACGCTAACGTGTAGCTTTTTTGGTATCAAATGAAAGCCCTTCTTTTGCTCTATTTAACTGCGAAAACCAGAACCTTTTACGTGGTCCCTGAAAAAAGTCATGGCCGAAAGTTCTTTTTCGAAAACATTTTGTTCGAAAAAATTCCTCCGCGGCTACTCAGTCACACCATATACGTAATCAACAAAAGTTCGGAAATATTAAAATCGTTATAACTTGCCTCAACGTCGGCGTAGAAACATGAAATTGACGGCATTGTACTCAAAATTTTAAGCGCTTTAAAATAACACCTTACTTGACGTTGACCGACGTAACGTCCAATCAGCACGGACTATTAATTAATACTGACCGTTGATCGACATCTACATCATAATGCGCATGCGACCTACCAATCGATAGCTTTTGACAAATGGAAGCGGATGAAACTAATTTTACGTCGATACCATAACCATATCAAAAGTGGCTCCTGGAACATTTCCCTTTTGTTGACTACCTATAATCATGCGATCAAATCGCATTTTAGGTCAAATTTGAACAAATTTGAAAATTTTTTCGAAAAACATTATCGTCAAACACGGCTTGACCTCACGTTATAGAACTAGTCGCACTAGTCTAAACTAGACGTACTAGTCTTGTATTAATTTAGTACCCAAATCATTATAATAGAAAAGTCCCCAAACCATCTTGGCTTCAGCCGTCATGACACAGAGCTTACTTACGGAGTGAAAATAATGTGCAATGTGCTTACTTTTGTATGAGCACATCCTGGTAGATGACATAGTCTGTCAGGTCCAGAGTGTTTGTGTCCAAAGTGTACACATTGCCCCCCTCTGTTCCGATCAGCAGTTGACTCGTTTCCTCTCCATTCACATTCTCGAACACGCGCACACAGGTGCAAGATATTTTCTTTAGCCTGAAAATCAACTGTAGCTAAGTTGAGCCTATATTATACAATGGATACCAGTAAGGCACAAATTTCTTTAAAAATTTCACTGTTTATAAAACTGAAGTACTGAACATTCAGTCAATAACCTATTGCTATTTGATTACACAAAACAAGAACATGGATTTTTTAAAGCTTATAAAAACAATATATTTTGAACATCTACAAAACAACAAGAAAATAATAAATAAAAATAAATAGACCAATCACATAATGTTAGTAGAAACTATAATACTATAGATGTAATCATAAAAATGTTACTATAAAATCAAAGCCTAGAAGCAGATAGAGTCTCAAAATTGACCCAATGACTAAATCCGTCGAACTTACCAAACACAAGCGGTACAAATGTTCAACCATTTTTCAACACTATAAGACTAACTATGTAGGTGCGTAATTATACACAATAATAATATTTATACTATAGCACCAACATTCATTCAATTCAAAAAAATCGAAAACAACAACAATGAGTTAGAAAGAAGGTTACTCGTAGTTATGACAAGAAAAAACTTTATTTTCACACCTAATAAAAGTAAACACTTTGTACTTGAAAAAGTTGCGTTCAAAAGACGTCTACGATACCCGAAATGTGAAATGACTCTGTTTTTAGTATTTTGCAGTGTCACTGAAATTCAGACAAATGTCTCACCTCCCCTCGGTGGCGATCTCACGAACGTGATCCAACACGGAGTGGCCATTCCTCGTGTTGATCTCCCAAATGTGCACACTGCCATCATCGCAAACGGTCACAAGGCGACCCTAAAATAGCGAAAATAAACAAACTAAACACATGAAAAAATATACATACATACATACATACATAGAACTGACAGGAAGATAACTGAAAAACTGATTTCATAGGTCCGCGATCCACCCCTGCACAGTACACATTATCACAAAATATGCTCTTTCAATGTTCGGAAACGCAAATTTACCCCGAATAAGTACTCACTATTTACTCGATTTATTTACACGGTGACACTGACAGCTACATATATTATATACTTGTAGAGCTAGGGCAGTGGCAAGTATTTATCTTTAAGAAGACAGATTTCATGGCCTTTATTGCCTTGCCACTTGGCTAATAAAGTCACAAAAGCCAAATCAGGTTTAGACTCGAGGCGTGAGTATATAGGTCTATCTTGGCTTGAGTGTGTACGGGGGGTCAAAAGGCGGTGCCTTAGCTATTGCCTCAAACAAGTCTTTCCAGACCCTTTCAAAAGCCGCCACAACAAACTTTTTCTTTTATCAAAGCAGAGTACTATTTATATACCTAAGCGTGCACCGAGGTCTAACCAACATATACGTACAAAACACACAAACCCGCAGAGACTGTGCAGTGACAGGACACGAAAAGAACAGCCAATCAAAATTTCTAAATGCTAATTATATATATACCAAAATTAGAATTAACATACCACGCTATAATATATACTTCAGACTAGGAACCTGCTTACACGAATCTGACGAATTTAATCAGAAACTAATAATCGGGAAAAAACAAGTTAAAAAGAAAGCTTATCAGAAATTTTTTTAACAGTTAAAAAGTATTAAGGTGGTAGTTCCAGAATAGCAGTTTTTTTACATGAGGCTATTTTCAAAGCTCTTTTTCAGAACAACCAGTAAAGCAGGAATATAATGGGTACAATTTTTCGAAACAAGACTCGTAAGTGTTTGCTATCACGCTTTAATCACGGATAAAATCCCACGTTAAGACTAGCTACCTCACTGGCTTACAGTTCAGTAAGCCAACGAGGTAGCTAGTCTTAACCATGGTATTTTACACCAAATAAAAAATGCTCTGGGTATTTTTTGGTGTAGTTTAAGAGAATCATAGTCTCTTTACTCGTAATGTATAGATCTGTCAGAAAAACGGGTCACTGCGATTATGGAACTACCACCTTAAGTGTACTATATACATATGTTTGATGCAGGGGAGCGGGGTCCCAGCATGGGGGGGGGAGGGGTACCCAAAATTTTGGTGCTGTTATATGTATGGTCAACTGTCAACACGTACATAATGTGTACCATGCAGCGCGCCGCATACAAAATTCAAAACTTGCGCTCCAACATTAAAATTAATAAAAAACCAACTACAGAAATTAAAGACAAGCATATATGTAATTAAAAATGACTGACCGTCAAGTACCGATCAGTTATTTTTACTGACCCGTGGCTACTGCACTTGAAAAAACTATTTACAAAAAATCAACCGATCAAGCACAGGTATATAATACCTGATTTGGCAGAAAGTGAATCTGGACAACGGGTTGGTTGTCTTCATGTTGAGCTGCGATTTCCACTCCAGGCGCTCCGTATCTAATCAACGAGAACCGTTAAGAAAAATTACTTATATAAATACTTGGGAATTCTAACAATTGTTGGCATTAATTTATAGTCAGCCAAATGCCGCTAATCTATAACATGTGTACTTACATAAATTTTAGTACATATATACAAACATACGTACAGATTTGAGTCTTATAAGTTTACATTATACTAATATTAACACTTATAATCTGCATGTACTCCGTAATTTGAAACTTGAACGCGTAACATATGATAATTATTATCATGTGTATATATAACAACATTACCATAATAGTCAATCGTGTGCACACGCAAGTACAATGTATATATACGTACTGTAATTATATTCACGTATGTAGTGTGATGTAGTAATTGCATGAGAAAAGATTCAAAAATAATAAATTTAAATACAGATGCCGGTCAAGTCAAAATAAAGTCTCTGTTTACGTACTGTACAGTACAACATCCTACCTACCTAACTACATATATACTGTACTGTCATGCCACGGAAGTCTTAGTCATCAAAATATCAACAACCTGTAACACAATCACAGCATGTATCATGTATGTTTGTATGTATGTGTGTATATTATGCATTAATGTACTGTAATAAAAGTATGCAGAAAATTTTCATTCAAAAGGAAGTATATATGTATCAAGCAAGGGAAGCGTAGACTCGAAGACTGAGAACGCCATTGTGCATGAATGAACAATTACACACACACACACACACACACACACACACACACACACACACACACACACACACACACACACACACACACACACACACACACACACACACACACACACACACACACACACACACACACACACACACACACACACACACACACACACACACACACACACACACACACACACACACACACACACACACACACACACACACACACACACACACACACACACACACACACACACACACACACACACACACACACACACACACACACACACACACACACACACACACACACACACACACACACACACACACACACACACACACACACACACACACACACACACACACACACACACACACACACACACACACACACACACACACACACACACACACACACACACACACACACACACACACACACACACACACACACACACACACACACACACACACACACACACACACACACACACACACACACACACACACACACACACACACACACACACACACACACACACACACACACACACACACACACACACACACACACACACACACACACACACACACACACACACACACACACACACACACACACACACACACACACACACACACACACACACACACACACACACACACACACACACACACACACACACACACACACACACACACACACACACACACACACACACACACACACACACACACACACACACACACACACACACACACACACACACACACACACACACACACACACACACACACACACACACACACACACACACACACACACACACACACACACACACACACACACACACACACACACACACACACACACACACACACACACACACACACACACACACACACACACACACACACACACACACACAAATTTAAGTTCATTCATGCACAATGGCGTTCTCAGCTTCGAGTCTACGCTTCCCTTGCTCCTTCCTTTGAATGAAAATTTTCTGCATACTTTTATTACAGTACATTAATGCATAATATACACACATACATACAAACATACATGATACATGCTGTGATTGTGTTACAGGTTGTTGATATTTTGATGACTAAGACTTCCGTGGCATGACAGTACAGTATATATGTAGTTAGGTAGGTAGGATGTTGTATATTACAGTACGTAAACAGAGACTTTATTTAGACTTGACCGGCATCTGTATTTAAATTTATTATTTTCGAATCTTTTCTCATGCAATTACTACATCACACTACATACGTGAATATAATTACAGTACGTATATATACATTGTACTTGCGTGTGCACACGATTGACTATTATGGTAATGTTGTTATATATACACATGATAATAATTATCATATGTTACGCGTTCAAGTTTCAAATTACGGAGTACATGCAGGATTATAAGTGTTAATATTAGTATAATGTAAACTTATAAGACTCAAATCTGTACGTATGTTTGTATATATGTACTAAAAATTTATGTAAGTACACATGTTATAGATTAGCGGCATTTGGCTGACTATAAATTAATGCCAACAATTGTTAGAATTCCCAAGTATTTATATAAGTAATTTTTCTTAACGGTTTAGTAGATTAGATACGGAGCGCCTGGAGTGGAAAACTTCGCAGCTGGACATGAAGACAACCAACCCGTTGTCCAGATTCACTTTCTGCCAAATCAGGTATTATATACCTGTGCTTGATCGGTTGATTTTTTGTAAATAGTTTTTTCAAGTGCAGTAGCCACGGGTCAGTAAAAATAACTAATCGGTACTTGACGGTCAGTCATTTTTAATTACATATATGCTTGTCTTTAATTTCTGTAGTTGGTTTTTTATTAATTTTAATGTTGGAGCGCAAGTTTTGAATTTTGTATGCGGCGCGCTGCATGGTACACATTTACGTGTTGACAGTTGACCATACATATAACAGCACCAAAATTTTTGGGTACCCCTCCCCCCCATGCTGGGACCCCGCTCCCCTGCATCAAACATATGTATATAGTACACTTAAGGTGGTAGTTCCATAATCGCAGTGACCCGTTTTTCTGACAGATCTATACATTACGAGTAAAGAGACTATGATTCTCTTAAACTACACCAAAAAATACCCAGAGCATTTTTTATTTGGTGTAAAATACCATGGTTAAGACTAGCTACCTCGTTGGCTTACTGAACTGTAAGCCAGTGAGGTAGCTAGTCTTAACGTGGGATTTTATCCGTGATTAAAGCGTGATAGCAAACACTTACGAGTCTTGTTTCGAAAAATTGTACCCATTATATTCCTGCTTTACTGGTTGTTCTGAAAAAGAGCTTTGAAAATAGCCTCATGTAAAAAAACTGCTATTCTGGAACTACCACCTTAATACTTTTTAACTGTTAAAAAAATTTCTGATAAGCTTTCTTTTTAACTTGTTTTTTCCCGATTATTAGTTTCTGATTAAATTCGTCAGATTCGTGTAAGCAGGTTCCTAGTCTGAAGTATATATTATAGCGTGGTATGTTAATTCTAATTTTGGTATATATATAATTAGCATTTAGAAATTTTGATTGGCTGTTCTTTTCGTGTCCTGTCACTGCACAGTCTCTGCGGGTTTGTGTGTTTTGTACGTATATGTTGGTTAGACCTCGGTGCACGCTTAGGTATATAAATAGTACTCTGCTTTGATAAAAGAAAAAGTTTGTTGTGGCGGCTTTTGAAAGGGTCTGGAAAGACTTGTTTGAGGCAATAGCTAAGGCACCGCCTTTTGACCCCCCGTACACACTCAAGCCAAGATAGACCTATATACTCACGCCTCGAGTCTAAACCTGATTTGGCTTTTGTGACTTTATTAGCCAAGTGGCAAGGCAATAAAGGCCATGAAATCTGTCTTCTTAAAGATAAATACTTGCCACTGCCCTAGCTCTACAAGTATATAATATATGTAGCTGTCAGTGTCACCGTGTAAATAAATCGAGTAAATAGTGAGTACTTATTCGGGGTAAATTTGCGTTTCCGAACATTGAAAGAGCATATTTTGTGATAATGTGTACTGTGCAGGGGTGGATCGCGGACCTATGAAATCAGTTTTTCAGTTATCTTCCTGTCAGTTCTATGTATGTATGTATGTATGTATATTTTTTCATGTGTTTAGTTTGTTTATTTTCGCTATTTTAGGGTCGCCTTGTGACCGTTTGCGATGATGGCAGTGTGCACATTTGGGAGATCAACACGAGGAATGGCCACTCCGTGTTGGATCACGTTCGTGAGATCGCCACCGAGGGGAGGTGAGACATTTGTCTGAATTTCAGTGACACTGCAAAATACTAAAAACAGAGTCATTTCACATTTCGGGTATCGTAGACGTCTTTTGAACGCAACTTTTTCAAGTACAAAGTGTTTACTTTTATTAGGTGTGAAAATAAAGTTTTTTCTTGTCATAACTACGAGTAACCTTCTTTCTAACTCATTGTTGTTGTTTTCGATTTTTTTGAATTGAATGAATGTTGGTGCTATAGTATAAATATTATTATTGTGTATAATTACGCACCTACATAGTTAGTCTTATAGTGTTGAAAAATGGTTGAACATTTGTACCGCTTGTGTTTGGTAAGTTCGACGGATTTAGTCATTGGGTCAATTTTGAGACTCTATCTGCTTCTAGGCTTTGATTTTATAGTAACATTTTTATGATTACATCTATAGTATTATAGTTTCTACTAACATTATGTGATTGGTCTATTTATTTTTATTTATTATTTTCTTGTTGTTTTGTAGATGTTCAAAATATATTGTTTTTATAAGCTTTAAAAAATCCATGTTCTTGTTTTGTGTAATCAAATAGCAATAGGTTATTGACTGAATGTTCAGTACTTCAGTTTTATAAACAGTGAAATTTTTAAAGAAATTTGTGCCTTACTGGTATCCATTGTATAATATAGGCTCAACTTAGCTACAGTTGATTTTCAGGCTAAAGAAAATATCTTGCACCTGTGTGCGCGTGTTCGAGAATGTGAATGGAGAGGAAACGAGTCAACTGCTGATCGGAACAGAGGGGGGCAATGTGTACACTTTGGACACAAACACTCTGGACCTGACAGACTATGTCATCTACCAGGATGTGCTCATACAAAAGTAAGCACATTGCACATTATTTTCACTCCGTAAGTAAGCTCTGTGTCATGACGGCTGAAGCCAAGATGGTTTGGGGACTTTTCTATTATAATGATTTGGGTACTAAATTAATACAAGACTAGTACGTCTAGTTCTAGCTAGCGTACTAGTTCTATAACGCTAGGTCAAGCCGTGTTTGACGATAATGTTTTTCGAAAAATTTTTAATTTTGTTCAAATTTGACCTAAAATGCGATTTGATCGCATGATTATAGGTAGTCAACAAAAGGGAAATGTTCCAGGAGCCACTTTTGATATGGTTATGGTATCGACGTAAAAATTATTTTCTGCTTCCATTTGTCAAAAGCTATCGATTGGTAGGTCGCATGCGCATTATGATGTAGATGTCGATCAACGGTCAGTATTAATTAATAGTCCGTGCTGATTGGACGTTACGTCGGTCAACGTCAAGTAAGGTGTTATTTTAAAGCGCTTAAAATTTTGAGTACAATGCCGTCAATTTCCATGTTTTTGACGCCGACGTTGAGGTAGTTATAACGATTTTAATATTTCCTACTTCTTGTCGATCACGCAGACGGGCGAACCCAGAAAAGCCTGTGGCGAGGAATTTTTTCGAAGCAAAATGTTTTCGAAAAAGAACTTTCGGCCATGACTTTTTTCAGGGACCACGTAAAAGATTCTGGTTTTCGCAGTTAAATAGACCAAAAGAAGGGCTTTCATTTGGATATTAAAAAAGCTACACGTTAGCGTTTCTTTTGTGTTATCATTGGTATCACAGCCGTCGCGCTACATTGTTGGAAAATATTAAATTTATGCTAAAAGTTTTTCCCGCGCATAACTTTTTTTAGCTGACTGGTAA
>JASANF010011416.1:0-73734 GCA_030248245.1 Trissonchulus sp. WLG1_4
ACATCCACCAAATGGACATTGGTGCCCCAAATGTAGAAAAATTTTGTGAAACGTCTCCAATTGACCAAGCTTGGCCTAAAATATAAAATATTTTCCAACTTTCTTCTTGAACCTGCTCTCCCCACCCCAACTCTGTAGCCTAGTAGCCATTACTTTAATATTTCATGACAGCATATAACATGTGTATATGGCTTCATTGGGCACTATTTATTAGCTTAGTAACTGTTCAGTGTACCGTTTCTTGTAAAAATAGCATTTTTAGTAAATTTACTGCCCGTAATCTCACATATTTGTAAAATGTCCAGATTTGCTACCATCCACACTCCAGCCTGGAGTCTGCACTCTCACCGGCCCACCGGTGGAGAAATTTTGGAGTGTTTAAATTGGGCTACAGTTTGAATGAAATGTGCTGGTACAGAATTCTCCAAATTTTTTTTAAGGAGGAGCCGCCCCCAGGCCCAGACTCCCCCGGGATCGTGAATGTTTGCATGTAATGCAAATTCACGTGTTAAAATTGCATTTTATTCCTCCCCTTTTTTCTGTGTACGTACGCCACTGCGGAATTGTCACCTAGAATGTCAGTGACGTGAATAACGTATTGCATTACACACTAATAAAAAGCACAAGACTTTTACGGCCCCACCTGGAAGGCACTGTCCTTATTTTGAATGGGGGGGGGCGCAAAATAGCCGCAGTCTCGCATTTGAAAAAACCATGGGCTGTACTGGATAAGCTCCGAATTAACACCATTCTTAGCCATATAGACTACAGCCCTAACCCTGAGATTATAGAAATTTTTGACATTAAAGTAGAATACGATAGCAATGACACGTGACACACATAATAATAGTCCAGTTCACTCATAATGCAGCAAACTTATTCACACCCGGTTAGGCTCCATTAAACTTACAGCCGTATGTACGTTCAGCAGGCAGAACTACCCAATAACCACGTCATTAACAGTAACTTTTTCATAATTTAGTCGGCTGGGCGGACATACGGCTGTAAGTATGAATCGACACCTAAGTATGTAATACAGGGCCTCTATTCCACATCACTTAGTCCCTGATCCGAGCTGCAGTTCATGTGCTCATCGATGAGGCAATTATTGGTCACAGACATTGGCTGCTCGTAGTTCATTGGCTCAACAGTGGCCGTCTGACGGTCATCAACGTTGGCATTGGAAGCAAGGGCAACGCGGATCAGCGACTCTAAGCGTCCAATCTGCCCTGACAAATTCACTAGCTGCTCTGTGAGCGTGGAATGCGCCCCTTCAAGCCTTTCCACGGACCGCTTCAACTGGTCACAACAACACTGAGCGGCAGAATCCGTCTGACTGCTATTGCAAGCCACCACTGATTTCTGTGTTTCATTATTGGCCAACTTTGAGGACGCGCCAGGCTGTGATGCGGCTCGAACGGATACGTGATGCTCAACACATTCAAGATGCAAGCCTGGGATTGTCTTGGAGTCCACTGAAATGAACAGTAATTATTATCAATAAGAATAGCCGCCTAATTCTGTCACGTTGAAGGCTTGAAGTAAAGCAGAAACTTGCTTTCAGGAAGTTTTCTGGAAGCTTGTACAGAAGGTATTGCGCCGCTCCGTAACTAAAACTATACTACTATAATACTGACCTTAACAGTAACACCTGTACGTTTGACCTTTACAAGTTGATCCTTTGTATTACCTCCACTGACCAATACAAGCTTTCAAGGAGTAAGTTCCAAACAACTTGTTACAGTATTTTAATAAAAAATGTATGAATGAAACCTCGACCTACAGGGAGACAATAAAACTGTCTCACATAATGCACAAAACTAATTATATACCAATACCGGTTCTAAATACAATTACTTGCTTAGTGTTGCAAGAACGTCGGCCTTCATATTATACTGGACGGCAATAATATGCTACCTTTTCGAACAGCTTTAACCAAACACTTGCTGCAATATTCCACCGCAGTGCATTGAGTCAATTTTGTACTCATCAAAACGGCATCAGCACCAGGGGCTCCGGCAGGCCAGTTAACAGAACGCCCAACACAATCCTCCGCCACTGATGAAGCATGACTAGCCAGCAAAGACGACTTATCTCTCACAATTACACCTGAAAAAGCACACAGCACAAAGCGTTATTTGTATACATTTTTATCAACTTAGTTACAACACTTGCGACGAATAAAAAACACGTCAAACAACAAAATGAGGTATGGTGATTGGTGACACAGGCTGCGAGTCACAGTGTTCAGATTGGTTGCACAATGCACTCATGGTTTTTTTTGCGTCCCACAGTGCGTCCAGACGCAATGACATTCAGCTGGACGCAAATTTTTTTAGCGGGACGCAAACGGGACGCAGTGATTTTTTTGGAACTCTGATTAAAAAACCCAAGTATAAAGGCCATGTACGGGTGCTGGTGGTCCGAATCGTAAGAATAAATTTCCAATACGTCTCCAATTGACCAAATTTGACCTTAAAATCTAAAAGTGGGACTCTATGGACTCTATATATTTTGTCCAACTCTGTGGGTTACTATTGCTTGTTATTATATTTCATCAAAGCCTATGCATGTATACACAAGTAGATTAAGCTGCATTTGCATGTCCGAATCGTAAGAAAAAATTTCCAATACGTCTCCAATTGACCAAATTTGACCTTAAAATCAAAAATTTTCCAATTTTCTTCTGGAGGCTGCCGTCCCTAAACCCATCCAATTTTGAGGCATTGTGTGTATGTATATATGCCTGAAGTATGCAGCAGCTGCTTGCTTGGGGGCGAGGGGGAAGGGACTGAATCGCAGTTGTAAAAAATGAAATGTCATATCCCATCCCGACTCTATGAAACATTTAAAAAAAGTTTTGCACATAGCATGTTCAGTGACGCCAAACGTGTCTCTCAAAATTGGCGAGTATAAAAAACGGACATTGTGTCACATTTTGCTCTCGATTTCGGATTTAAACACGTGTCCTGTCCACATATCAAAACTTTGGATCCATAATCTGCCGAAAATGTATATACCCAAGGGCGTATAGCAGGCATGGAAAAAAACCCGCATTTTCTTATTTCGTCATGTAGACTATACGTTTACACGGGAAACCAAAATAATCTGTCGTAAGCCTACGCCTAACCTTGCTCTAATTGCTGGAACCGGTTTCATTCCGCTATCTCTTACCGTTTTTTGGCGGGAAGCCAAAAACTTGGGGAGGGGGAAACCCATTTATGGAAAAACCCATGTGTTGAAAAAACCCACCCCAAAGAATCCGATCGAGAAAGTGCCAGTATGGGCATTTGTAGTAACAATAAACGTCTTTTTGCACTAACATGAGACTTTTGGATTTGGAGTAGCTACTGGGTTTTTCGACATCGCCAGACCATTTTCAAAAAGTGGGTTTTTCCCCTACATGGGTTTTTTACCCCGTCTAATTTCGGTCATGCCCCTCGTACAAAAGAAGGAGGGACCTGCCACGGCGGTCACGAATAGAGGAAGGGTAGTCTCCTGTAAAAGTGTTTTTAGATTTGAGCTTACCACATACCCAAATTCCGGAACCGGGGTGGGTTTTTTCCCGAAAAAATGGGGTGGATTTTTTCCCCGCACGGGCGCCCGCTATACCCAGAATGTGAGTTCAGGGGGTCTGAACCCCCCCCCCCCTTTGGCCAAGTCATAAGAAAATTTCAACCCTGGTTCCCCTTTGATTTTTGTGTTCGCCGGAAAAACTTTCAGATACGTCTCCAATTCACTAAATTTGGCCCAAAAATAAAAATCTTTTACAATTTTTTGTCTCGGGGCTGCCGCCCCCAGACCCCTGCAACTTATTAGCTCATTGTGTTTCTTGTTATTGTCTTATGAAAACCTATGTATGTATGAGTGAGTATATACATTATGCATCACCTACGCAATTGTTTGATATGCTTGCTGATGAGTGATGTGGCGGTCTTACCTTTGGTTTTAAATGGTTCGCTAGACAAAATTTTCGATATATTCAATTTTGGCTTTTAAAATTTTAAAAAACGGGTCAATAGGAAGAGGCAACCAGGGGGGGGCAAAAGGGAACTTTTCCGCAAAACGGAACCCGCCCCAATCCCCCCCGCCCGCGCCCCCCGCCCCTGCCCGCCGGGCCCCCAGCCCCAAAGCTCCCCAAAAAATCCAACGCACCAAAAAACCCGCCGGCACCACCGCCCCCCACCGCACACACCCACACACAGACAGACCAGCACAGCCGCCACCCACACCCGCGCCACCACGCACCCAACCCGCCACACGAACGAAGGAACACCACCCTCAACCAGCCCGCCCTCCCAGCTCCCCACCCAACCGGGGCCGCCCCACCCAGCGAGCAAGGGGGCCAACGCAGACACCCCCACGCACCACCAAGAAACTCTCTCATATCAACTCAGCCAAACAATCCAACCCAGCAACAGCAGAACAGCACGCACAAATGCCCAACCAAAAACACGAAAAAACAACCAAAACACCCCCATTTTTCCTGTCGCTACCTCAGTAGCGACAGGACTTTACATTTGTTTTGCCCTACGTAAATTGCACGTCTTACATGTAATCACTGTGGCAAATTTGTGAGCGTGTTTGTGTGTAATTTTCCTGTAATGTGTGTGTGTGTGAGCTGGCCCAGGCGGCCAGCCAGCTAGCTTCGGTTCGTTGTTGCTACTTGCTAGCTAGCTTACTGTAGGGCCGATATGACCAAATTAGTCGTTTTTTATTGTTCTTTAATGCCCTAAACATAATTTTTTATTGACTGACGCTTCAGTTATCGAAACCTAGGTAAAATGCATTTAATTACTTCCAGAATTCTTCAAAACAAGCAGCAACAAAAAAGTCATCCCAAAACTAAGTAAAACGCACCTTGACTGCAGTTTCAAATAGATGTATTCGAAAACAGGTGTTTAACCAGAAAATAGTAATAATTTTGGCATAACAGTTTTATTGGTACCTCAAGTACGCGTTTATTACAGTTTAGTTTATTCTGCAAGCTCAATGTTTAAGTAGCTGCTGTGCAAAACTTCGTCAATCAGAGACTAATTTCGGGCGCATGAGCTAGACTGGAAGACTGAAACAGATTGCATTTACAACTGTGAGTCTGTACTAGCTTATAGACGCAAGTACGGACAGGTATGAAGTATGAACCAAAGTTAAGCATTTTATACATAGCATGGTGTAAATTTGTAAGCCATAAATGCACCGTGTTTTTTTGGCAAACACCTTGATTTGATAGCTACACAGAACATACACTAACCGAACAGATATTTGTTTTTGCTAAGGCCCTGTGGTGGGTTGGTTCGTCGGAATTTGTGCCTTAGGTTCGGTAAATTCAGGGCATTCAAACACCTTTAGGGGGGGTGGGGGGGGCTACCTGAAAAAGTGAAAATTTTAGGTTCTCCGATTCGCTTCAAATTTGCACACAATGTAGCCTCAGGGAAAGCGCATCGCTGATGTAACAAACTGGAACCAATCATGTTATTGCTAATTTTTCACTAGGGGTTCCCAAAAATTCAATTCTACGTGTAAATCATAGGCGCAAAAAAGTTTTTGTGGTTGCAAAGCACCCCTTTACTCGAAATTTTTGCTAGCACTGACGAAGCTGATTTTTACATGATTTGATATTCTAACGTCATATCTCAAGCTCTATGATCCATTTTTTTTAAATTTTTGCTCATGGCCTGAGCAATGACGTCAAACGTAAAATCACTCAAATTTGGCGGGTCCAAAAAACGGCCATTTTTTCACATTTCGCCCTCGATTTTAGATTTGAAAATACATAACAAAAATCCGGATCACAGGATTTTGCGCATACATGTGGGCTACTACTATGCCAAGTTTCAGCCTGATTGGCTTAATGTGGTTTGTGCTAGAACTGTCCAAATAAGGGCTACTTATCGGCTTTTTGGCGTACTTTTGCTTATGTAAATACACTGACAAACGCACTGAACCAAAAGTGCACCTTCAAGCTTAATTGTTCTTATCTGAGGTAGAAGTGCCTTGGGGGAGTAACATATGTGAAAATAAGCAAAATTGGAGAACTTTTGACCTGGGTAGCCACCCCTTAAGCTGCAGAAACCTGGAGTGAGTCGTCAACCGAGGGTTGGGGGGGGGGGGGTGCTACGCTGTTTTTTCTAAATTAAGGAACGAAATGTGGGATGGATCGGGGGAAACAGTCGGATCAGGTGTGTGTAAGACTGTGCTAGTGCAACCCTTTTGTATGTGGATCCACGGGTCTTCTTGAGGTTGGCAAACCCTATCAGTCACGTCAGAAAACTGTGTGTGGGTCGAATGAGGTAGACTAAAGGCCTATTCACACGAGGGCGCATTTTGCTCCATGGCGTACGCCATGGCGCATCGCATGGCGTACGCCATGGTGTACGCCATGGCGCACTACATTGCGTATGAGCTGGCGCACGAGCCTAGTGCATTGTGTTAAATAATGCAGCAGGCAGTGTGAAAATAGAATGCGCCCTCTCATGCGCCCGCTCATGCGCCCTCTCATGCGCCCGCTCATGCGCCCTCTCATGCGCCCGCTCATGCGCCCTCGTATGAATAGGCCTTTAGAGAAAAGAATAATATTTGGGGCTGACAGAGTTGGGGGTTCTGTTGGGTGCAGTGTTGTTACGCATTCTCCAAGTCCACACAAAAGTCCCAGGCTCGATCCTCTACGCCATTTTTTCTTTTTTCTTTCACAAAATAGAGAATCTTTTCTTCAACATAATGATTTAAAACTATATTCGTAAAATTAACGTAGAATTTACAATTTTAAAAAAAATACCGAAAAACTTTAGTAAAAGTTGAAATAATGGGAGCGACAGGTTAAACTTCCTTTGAAGGGACTTCTTCCAGCTGATGTCTATTCTAGCGATAATATGTTGCACTGACTGTTGGTCAATTACGCTGTGACCATGGATCAAAACTCAATAAATTTTGCATAAAATTGCTGCTTGTTTAGTCACATTTGTCAATTTTTCTGTTTAGTTTTTTTACACAGACTAACAGCACATATGTTGTAGTTTATTCACACAAAATTTAGTGCAGATAACTGTAGCAGCTGTAGAGTAATACTAGTTTGAACTGTGAAGGTGTACTTAAACTGTAAAATAGTAACAGCAATAATAATAAATTCTGAAAAATGTAGACGCTTTTTTTCAAATCAAAAGAAAAACGAACCTTCAATTTTCTTTTTTCTTATTTGTCGCAAAAAATTGCGCGTCCACACATTATGTGTACTTCACAAGCTGGCCAATCTGATATCTGGCTTGATTTTTCGAACTTTTATGTCCCTATTGTGTGATGTCTAGCTTACTAATGACGATTGGTCCAAGATATTTGTCAATATTGATAGTGTGATGTCTGGCAGTAATTATTTGATACCATACAGCGTTGGACTAGCTTCTCATTGAATGTACTACTTCAAAACAAAAAGTTCTATTTTCACAGCCTATGAGCAAAACTGCTTTCGCGACACTACCCCCTTAAGTCAAAAACACCAAATATGTACTTGGCTTCTGGGGGCTGCCGCCCCCAGACCCCTGCAACTACTGCAGTTCCCGTTTTGTACTTTTTCAAGCAGTGAATTTTTACACAAGGGTGCTCGCTTTTATTGCCTGGTCGAAAAAACTTTTCGATACGTTTCCAATTGATCAAATTTGGACTAAAAATAAAAAAATTTTCCCATTTTTTCCTGGGGGCTGCCGCGCCCAGACCCCTGCAACTTCTGGCAACATGGTCTTCCATTTTCAATAAATTCACAGTTTTATGTTAATATTGAAACAGTGCATTTTAACCCATTACAAAAAATCAAAAAGCCATTCCCCCCGAAATTTTTAAATGTAGAATTGAAAATTTTTTCAGAAAAATTTTTTGAAATCCCAAAATCGTAACTGAGGACGGCCATTGCCATAATAAAGTGATTTTCACCTAAAACTCGTGCATAGATAGCATTATAACCGCTCTGCGCACTTTTTTTTCAAAATGACGCAAAAAAATTTGGGCATGTGCGTCAGACGACGCAAAATTTTTGACGAAAAAAAAAACACTGAGTATGACTCAGGTGCCAGCTTAGAATCTTCCGTGCTGGAGCAGTGGTGCTACTGTCAGAAGTTATGATGCGAGCACCATCATGTACCAGAAAAGTTTCTCCCGCTGACACAGTTATGTGGGGGACAGGTTTGATGCCCCAACCACGCCATAGCCTAAAAAGCTTTTGATTGTGCCTAGGTTTTTTCATATACTTAACGTTTTGACATGCGTTGAGAGGTTGGGGCTCAAGAAATTTAATTAAACTGCCACCCAATACGCGCTTCGTAAAGTTGCAGAAGCCAGCAAATTTTTAATTACAAATCAGCTACGAAGTTAGCACTATTTGGTAAATGATGGTCAGTATTTTTACTGTTTAACATATGCTTGAGAGGTTCCACATACAAATGCAACATCGCTAAGTCAGACAAACCTTCTAGCTCAAACTTTAACTAATAGCTTCTTGATGTAGAAAGTTTTAACTTGAAGTCAGTTTGACGAATGCCGCTGAACTGACATGTCTGCAGCAGGGTTGGCAGTCTCGGTCTCGGTCTCGTAAAAAACCCGAGACTAGGCTGGTCTCGGTTTCGGTCTCGGTCTCGGTAGCAAAACCGAGACCTGCCATAGGGTGGTCTCGGTATTTCAGATGATACTTGAAGTTTTCAAAATTTTCCAAAATCACAAAGATTTTTTTTACAATTTAAGTTTCCAAATAGAATGCCAAGCATGAAATGGTTAAAACTGTCCGCTGCAGAAGAATGTTAGTTCACCGGCAAACTCTGGCTACCTTCAAGTTTAAACTTTGTATATCAAGCTAGATTTTATATTGAAGTTTGAGCTAAAATGGGTTGTCTGTCTGACTTAGCGATGTTGCATTTGTATGTGGGACCTCTTATGTTGAGCAGTAAAAATACTGACCATCATTTATATAC
Organism: Trissonchulus sp. WLG1_4; assembly: GCA_030248245.1. Classification (NCBI taxonomy): domain Eukaryota; kingdom Metazoa; phylum Nematoda; class Enoplea; order Enoplida; family Ironidae; genus Trissonchulus; species Trissonchulus sp. WLG1_4. The sequence goes on from JASANF010011416.1 coordinate 8,952, forward strand.
CAAATAGTGCTAACTTTGTAGCTGATTTGTAATCAAAATTTGCTGGCTTCTGCGACTTAACTAATCTCGAATTGGGTGGCAGTTTAATTGAATTTCTTAAGCCCCAACCTCTCAACACATGTCAAAACATTAAGTATATATCTGAAAAAACCTAAGTACAATCAAATGCTTTTTGGGCTATGGAGTGGTTGTTGCATCAAATCTTCCCCCCACATAACTGTGACAGCGTGAGAAACTTTTCTGTTCCGTGATGATGCTGCTATCACTTATCAGAACTTCCGATAGTAGCACTACTGCACCAGCGCGGACGATTCTACGCTGGCACCTGAGTCAGCCTGCCAAAGTGAAAATATGTGTATGCAATGCACTATAAAATGTGGTATACGAAGAAGTGTGCGAAACTTTTAAAAAATAACCAAAAGTTGACAAAACAGCGGGAAAATAATACTATTCTCCGGTTGTCACTCTCCTACTCTCATGCATCCGGTCGTTCCAATGTTAAGTTTCTCGCAACTTCGCAAGTCATACACTCATACAACCTAACCTAATCGTCACTTTTTTGTATATACCTTAATAACTATTTTTTCACGTTTCGTATCTCAAATTTTTAAAATTGAAACTTGAAAAAAAGGTCCCCCAAGGGCTGGTCTCGGTCTCGTAGGTCTCGTTTCGGTGGTCTCGGTTGCCTGGTCTCGGTCTCGGTTGCAAACCCGAGACTTGCCAACCCTGGTCTGCAGCAGACAGTTGTGACCATTTCATGCTTGGAATTCTATTTGGAAACTTACATATTGTAAAAAAAAATTTCGTGATTTTAAAAAATTTTGAAAACTTCAAGTGAGTCTCATCTGAAATACCGAGACCACCCTATGGCAGGTCTCGGTTTTCCTACCGAGACCGAGACCGAGACCGAGACCAGCCCAGTCTCGGGTTTTTTACGAGACCGAGACCGAGACCGAGACTGCCAACCCTGCTTGGGGGACCTTTTTTCAAGTTTCAATTTTAAAAATTTGAGATACTTTGAAACGTAAAAATTTAAGTTTACAAAAAAGTGACCATTAGGTTAGGTTGTGTTGTATGAGTGTGTATGACTTGCAAAGTTGCGAGAAACTTAACATTATAACGACCGGATGCATGAGAGTAGGTGATTCACGGTGGCAATACATAGGATTTTTTCCCGCTATTCTGTCAACTTTTGCCATTTTGAAAAGTTCCGCACACTGCTTTCGCATGCCATAGGGCGTTTTATAGTGCATTGCATGTGCATACATATATTGGCACTTTGGCAGTCTGACTCGGGTGCCAGCGTAGAATCCTCTGTGCTGGTTCAGTGGTGCTACTATCATAAGTTCTGATAGGGGCATCTCACGGACCAGAAAAGTTTCTCCCGCTGACACATTTATATCGGGGGAGGTTTCATGCCCCAGCCACTTCATAGCCCAAAGAGCATTTGATTGCGCCTAGGTTTTTTCAGATACTTAATGTTTTGACATTCGTTTAAAGGTTGGGGCTCAAGAAATTCAATTAAACTGCCACCCAATTCGCGCTTAGTCAAGTTGCAGAAACTTGCAAATTTTTAATTACAAATCAACTACGAAGTTAGCACTATATATTTGGTAAATGATGGGCAGTATTTTTACTGTTTAACATAATATGTATGCTTGAGAGGTTCCACATACAATAATGCAACATCGCTAAGTCAGACAACCCATTCTAGCTCAAACTTTAATTAAAAAATCTAGTTTGTTATATATACATAGTATGAACTTGAAGTTAGCCAAAGTTTGCTAGTGAACTGACATTCTTCAGCAGTAGACAGTTTTGACCATTTCATGCTTGGGATTCTGTAAAAAAATATTCGTGATTTTGGAAAATATTGAAAACTTCAAGTCTCATCTGAAATACAGAGACCACCCTATGGCAAGTCTCGGTTTTCCTACCGAGACCGAGACCGAGACCAGCCTAGTCTCGGGTTTTTTGCGAGACCGAGACCGAGACTGCCAACCCTGGTGCACAGTCACAGATGCATGGGCAGAGGGAATATCTTTGCTACACAAAATCCGTTGTCTTCCCCTTTCCTTTAGTAGTATTCGACGCTTGTTCTCAGCTAATCAGAGATTAGACTGGCCGAATCGAACGGGAATAGTCTGGATAGCTGAATGATTGCGTCAGTTTTGGGAGAGGGGGGGGGTCGAAAGTTAGTCAGTTAGGAAAGGGGAGGTCCCACCAAGTGGGTGAGGGTTAGGATACCCAAGATTTTTGTGCTGTTACACGTATGAAGGGGCCAGGGCCATGATTTATACTAATAATGAAACGTAGGTAGGTGGCCAAGCCTAAGACAAGAATGGCTTGAGCCGGACTAGAAGGTCAACTCCAGCCCTGACGCCCCCTTGGATTCTTCTTTTCAGTGAGGATTTCATAGCGACCGGACGTGCGTTCTACGCGCCGGAAGGGGTGCTGGATCTGGGCTGCGGACGCTTTCTGCGCAAGGGCTTCTTCATGTCCGCCCGGCCGGTGGAGAATCGAATCCGGGCCTCCAAGCAGCCGGGCACCAAACAGCTGAAATTTGCCCTGTCGCTGAATGTGGACAGTATGTTGTTGTTGCTAAAAAAAGTCTGACCAGAAATTGCTGAACCATGAGAAAAAATGAGTGGCCTGACTATTCTTATACTGGCTGTACTCTTGATGCCTGCAAGTCGTTCTTTTCGTAATAATGGAATCACGTGTTTCTTTTTGTCTCAGGCTCCAGCATATTTTTTGGTCAGACTTTAGTTGCTTGGCTTGACTGATGACTAAAGGGCTGATTCACACGAAGGCTCATGAGCGGGCGCATTCTATAATTAGATTGCTGAATGTTCTCACGCGCACACTGTGCACACACATTGTGCGATATAATTGCAGCAGGCAGTGTGAACATTCTAATTATAGAATACGCTCTCTCATGCTCCATGGCGTAGTGTGCCCTCGTATGCATAGGCCCTAATGCTGTGTTGAGAGTTGAGGATATAATTAAGAAATTGTAATACGGCTGTATTTTGGTGAGGTAGATTAGGAATAAAGTTTGATTTTGAAAAAAAAAACGTTTTTATTCATGTTAAGTTTGAAACTTGATCTAGTTGGAATGGTGTTTCCGTTTTGAAATAGTTTTGTTTTTTTGTAAACTTTTTCTCTTAGATGGGTCTCACATTCTGGAATTTTGTCTATATATTGTGAATTTTATGTTTTATTATATTAATTGTAAACCATTGTATTTTTTAAATTTTTTTAGCTGCCAACAGCGTTTTCTTCAAGCCCATTAATCTGCTGGCTTTTGTGGAGGAAAACTTGCGGGGTGGAATCCCACGCAACGGAATGCATCCGGCACAAGTTCGAGAAATCGAACGGGATATCAAGGGTGAGGGGGAACGGGGCTAGGAAAGGGGAAAAAGGGCGGGGTGGTTTGTTGCAGAAGATCTTCCATGATACGTTGTCTTCTTTTTTGACAAATATGAAGTTGCTTCGCATTTTGTAAAAAAATATTCATCTTCTGGTCAAGACCAAAGCTCATTCACTAGAGCCTGTAATCGTGAATAGCAGTGTTATACATAGTTTTGTCTGGTCTACAGTCTACACAATACATCGGGCTAGCTGGGTTTTAGTAGCTTAATATGGTGAATGGTACCCTCTATGCATCCGTGGGTAATCAAATTCCTGATGGGGGTACCTAGTATACGTGAGCGGTTGGCCAATTCTTGGGGGGTGGGGGTGAGCTACCGAAGGTTGGGCAGTGCGGTGCGGGACAACTTTCTCACATCTAATATTTTCGCCTCGTCAGCCACCGATTGGCGTCTTAGCTACTTTCAAAAAGTTCTGAAGGGGGGGTGAAGTTGCCTTCTGTGGGGGGGGTATAGTTGAAATCCCCTTCCTCCCCACACCCCTTTGTATAGTATACAATCCCTGGGGGGGGGGGGGGGGGGGAATAGCCTCTTGTCCATTAAGGTGGCGCTCCGAATAACTTCCATAACTTCATTATCTTATAAGTCGACGTAGGTTCAAGCTAGAATAAATTTCGTTTAAATATATTGAAGCCTGTTACAAAGCTCTGTTTCTGAGTAAGTTTCACGTGCCTGCTGCCTTGTTTTGATTTTTTATCATCAATTGAAAATTTCTATTTTCGCTAAATGCGCATAATTTTTCAAACGGCATAACTGAGCGAAACTTTATTCAAATTTTACGATCTATAGCTTAAACTGTAGGTAATTATGTTGCCGAGGTGTATCTTTTCTTATAATTTTAATCCAATTGTTTTGGCTCAAAATACACTAGTTTTTCTGAAATTGGTCAACTTGAAATCGCTGCAGAATTTCACCAAAAACAGAAATCAACATTTTCGAAGAAGGTACACCTGAATCTGCTTATTTTCTAACTTTAAGTCAAATTTCACAATGAAAAAACGACATGGACGAGAGCTATCACGATTCAAAAAAGGCTATTGCCGATCAGAAAAATTTGAGGTTTGCCCACACAAACGACAGTGTCAAAAAATAGAGCGTATTTTCTAATGCAAATAACCATTGAGAAAAGTTGGAGAAGCCAAAAAGTAGCTAACGAAAAATTAGCTTGAAAAATAGTGCATTTTTGTCAATATCGCTCAACGTAATTTGACAATTTTTTTACAAATGTTTGCCTACACAAACGACTTTTTAAAAAGTTGCAGTCACCTATTATCTGCGGAAAACCGTTATCAAAAGTAACAAAAGCCATATACAATTTTTCGGAAAATCGATTTGAAGATTTTGCCATATCAAAATTCAGGTAAAAAAATCAATTTCAACAAAACTACATGTTATGTATATCAAACGAAAGCTAATTCACCGCTGCACAACCTTTCTTCAAGAACAAAGACCTGAAAACGTGACTGAAAATTTTTACTGCCCAAAGTCAGTTATTCGGAGCGCCACCTTAAGTTTAAATTCAATTAACGCCCTTTTTGTAATCTATAACCAATCATAATATTTCAGTTCTTCGCGTTCGCACCATCAGCGATATTGCCTCGCGAACCTTCAAGCCGCGTGGGCTGTCCAAAAGCACGGCCGAAACGGAGATGTTCTCCTGGGAAACCCGCGACGGTGCGGTCCGCGAAGTCTGCGTGGCGGAATACTTTTATGAGAAATACAAAATCCGACTTCAGCACCCGCAGATGCCGTTGGTGGTGGGAGGAAGCAAGTGAGAGAGACGGACAGGGATCTAGGGTGGATCCCTTTTGGGCTGATTTAGTAGATAATAATTATATTTGGACTTTTGAGTTCTATGTCCGTTTGTCCCTATGCCCCGGGAGGTGACTTATAAGGGTCAATTCATACGTACAGCCATATGTCCGTTCAGCCGGCATAATTACGAAATAATCACACTACTAATAGTGAATAAGATCATTCTGTGGCGTGAATATTTCGTAATTATTCCGGCTGAACGGTCATTCGCCTGTAAGTTTGAATCGACCCTTCTTATACTAAGACAGACATACGAAAAGTCCTGAAATGGGGCGGTTTGAATCTGATGAACGGAAGGATGAAGGGTAAACGTAACGACGAAAGTCTGAGCAGACATTCGTTTCATGGTCTTTCACTTTGTCCGTATGTCCGTTCAGGCAGAAGTATGGTTCGACTGTATGCTACCGTAATAATAAGACGCTACCGTAATAATAAGACAATATGCAGACATTAAAACTTGCTAATGTAGCTGTAGGGAAGCGAAATTTTTAGAACAGACAAAAGTAGTAATATGAAGAGTGCAAGAGCGTATGTTTATTGTTTGTATGAAGAGTACAGTAGCGTATGTTTATTGTTTGTATGAAGAGTACAGGAGCGTATGTTTATTGTTTGTATGAAGAGTACAGGAGCGTATGTTTTGTATGAAGAGTACAGAAGCGTATGTTTGTTTGACAGAACAAAGAAGGTGTGCTATCCAATGGAGGTGTTGGAAGTGCTGCCCGATCAGAAGGTGTCGAACGCCAATCTCAAGGAGGACCAGCTGTCACAAATTATTCGACAGGTCAGGGGTCAACTTCTGTGCTCCTGCTATGGGAGCAGTAAGTGCTATCAAGAGTACATGATCGACACGAGGCAGTGCTCGTGTAATGATGCTTTCAAGAATACACGATAGAGAGGAGTTGGCCTTTAACTCAGGAGAAGAATACCAGTCGATGTAATTTAGTTGCTCCTGGTAGCGATATCATGAGCGCATGATAAAGAAGACAATCAGCCAACTAACTTCCTAAGTAGTGTTATCAAGAGTACACGAAAACAAAAGTCAACAGTGAGTACTTACTGAGTATTGAAGTGAGTTCCGTATAAGAAATTCTGCAGTCTGTACGTTTGTAGGCTGATTAGTGATTAAATTGAATGAAAACCAGCTTAGCTTTTCTTTTTTTCTGTCAAGGTTTTTATTTATTAATGTATATTTTTATTTATTTTTCATTTTAGGCCGCCCTGCCGCCGGACCAGCGCATGCGCGAGATCGAGCATCTGTTCCAGAAGGCCAACGTGAGCAGCGATCCGATCGCCAAGGAGTTCGGAATTCAAGTCCGACCCAAAATGACTGAGGTGGAAGGTGAGCTACAATTGGACTATTGGCTAGCATAAGAGCACGGTTGGTCTATATTGTGTGGCGTATCAAGAGTACATTTGGAGTAAAATTGTGTGGCGAATCAAGAGTACAGTTGGACTATATTGTAATATTGTCTGGCTTATCAAGAGTACACTATTGGACTTCAATTATGTGGCGTATTAAGAGTACAGTTGGAGTATTTATTGTCTGGCGTATCAATAGTTCATAATATGGAAAAGTGTGGAAATCAGATAATTTGAAGACGAACCTTTACCCGGATTAAAGGAGTCACGTTAAGTCAGGACTCAGGACTAACTGTTTAAGGGGGTAATGTCGCGAAAGCAGTTTTGCTCATAGGCTGTGAAAATAGAACTTTTTGTTTTGAAGTAGTACATTCAATGAGAAGCTAGGCCAACGCTGTATGGTATCAAATAATTACTGCCAGACATCACACTATCAATATTGACAAATATCTTGGACCAATCGTCATTAGTAAGCCAGACATCACACAATAGGGACATAAAAGTTCGAAAAATCAAGCCAGATATCAGATTGGCCAGCTTGTGAAGTACACATAATGTGTGGACGCACAATTTTTTGCGACAAATAAGAAAAAAGAAAATTGAAGGTTCGTTTTTCTTTTGATTTGAAAATAAGCGTCTAGATTTTTCAAAATTTATCATTATTGCTGTTACTTTTTTACAGTTTAAGTACACCTTCACAGTTCAAACTAGTATTACTCCACAGCCGCTACAGTAATCTGCACTAAATTTTGTGTGCATAAACTACAACATATGTGCTATTAGCCTGTGTAAAAAAACTAAACAGAAAAATTGATAAATGTGACTAAAAAATGGAATGTGAATAGGTTTTTTTTCGTCATTTTTCCGACTTTGAGACATTATTGCAAAGTATATGCTAAACCAATTTTGCTGAAACTTGGCAAAATAATTTGCCTTTAGATAGATTTTTAAAATATAGAAAGAACAATTTCTAACATTTTACTGAACAAGTTTTACAGTCGCGCAAAATCGACTGCTTTCGCGACACTACCCCCTTAAATCATGCATAAATCTAGCTTTAAAAGGCGATTCCTAAACCTTATTTAAACCAGATTAAATTGTGTCAACTTTTTTAGCGCGCTATTTTAGTCAGTTTAGGAATGGACTAAACATGCTTATTATTTGCTAAACGTTCCTAAAGTTCCTAATCGCAATGGCTCACTAGTCTTTTTCGGAATTTTTTAATCGGGTGGTCACCAAAATTACTACGCCAAAGTGGGTGATCGGGATAATAGGTAAGAGGCCAAAAGTTGTGACAGGTGTGACAGTTGTGACAGATGTGACAGTTCTGACAGCTGATTGACAGTTTCGAAAATTGTGAGTAAGTTGTGATATTTTGGTTTTTGAAGCAAATAGAATTTAACTTACAAATAATGACTAATGGTGACTGATTTGGTTTGTGTCTGTGTCTAGGCCGTGTGCTGCCGACCCCGCAGGTGGCCTACCAGGACGGGCGCATTGTGCAGCCCTCCCTGGGGCGATGGGATGTGGGCCGGAACCGCTTTTTCCAGACCGGACCCCCCCTGGCCCACTGGTATATGCTGGTGATCGGCGATCGTATCAATTTGCACGATCGGGACATTGAGTATGTTTGAGGGGACAGTGGTTTATTTATATGTTTTATTGTTATATTAGGATACTTTATTGTTATTATTATTATTAGCAAAGGCAAAAGAAAGCACAAAGTAAGAGATTATATAAACAGGTCTCTTTCAAAGCGACCTAATTGTCAGCTTGTTTTTTTCTATATGTTTCTATTGGTCTTTTTAATGCCCATAACTTTAGTCAGTCCTTTCAGGACAAGCGTTTAAAAAACGGTTCAATATAAGTTTTTTAGCAAAAAGTTTTGAAGCTTTGAATCATACGACTTTACTGTTGGAGCTGAATGTTGGTCAGATTTTTCGCCACGTCTAAAATCCTCAGGCATCTTCCTCAGTTTTTGTTACTAGTCAATATAAGAAAAAAATTTCTTACAGACAAAAGCACCGAAAATTACATGTATTTTTCAGTAATATAAATCCTACAAAAAAGTCCACAGGTAAAGTTTTGAAAAAGTACGACTGTCGTGAGAGATTCTTGCCCGAGGATTTTGACCTTTCTTTACATTGTGCCAGCAAAAAAATCGTGCTCAAGCATCAGTTCTGTAACTTGAGTGTTCTGTGGGCGCTAAGTTTACATAGAAATCACAAAAACCTTGAAAACGCAACTACCACTGTAAATCCCCCAATTGTGTGTGTGTGTGTGTGTGTTTGTAGTCAATTCCTGCGCGCCTTCCGTGACCAAGGCCAGGCGGTGGGCATGCGTATCGAGCAACCCCATGACGTCCTAAACGTCTCACGCATCGATCAGATTGAGGACGCCTTTCGCCGCATTGTCCAGGACACGGGCAACCGGCTACAGCTGGTGCTGTGCGTTGTGCCCGGCAAAACCCCGCTCTACGGGGAGGTCAAACAGCTGGGCGATGTGGTGCACGGGGTGATGACCCAGGTGCTGACCGCACGCGTGTTTCGCAACTGTTTCACTGGGCGCGGCACACAGGCGACCCTCAACAACATCCTCTACAAGGTCAACACCAAGCATGATGGTATCAATAGTGTGCTGGACTCCAAGACGGATCAAGTGTACGTTGGTGGGATTTTAATGGGGGGGTTTGGGGTTGGGAATATTGAAAGTCGGATAAAAAATGCTGGACCCCGAGACAAGAAGAAACACTGATTTCATTACGAAAAGAACGAATTGCAAGCATCAAGAGTACAACGAGTAGTAAGAAAAATATTGAATCACGCCAGTCGCCACCTATTTTGTCTTTTGTCTCCAGGCTCAACAATTTTTGGTCAGTTCAGTCCTTAGTTAGCATTCAGTTATTGGAAGCTTTTTGACATGACACTATTTCGTTTGCCAATATTATTTTTGGTAATGAGAATTATTTTTGCAGAAAAACGTGTTTTCAGCTAGCAAGATCCCGAAAGCTCTACGAGCATAGTCACTGAAACTACCGTTATTTTAATAATGGAATTTATTTTTAATATTAATATTAATATAAATACAATTCGTAAAATAATTTTAATTTAATATTAATATAAATAAAGTTTGCAATTTATTTTTAATTTAATATTAATATAAATGCGATTCCTGAAATATTTTTAATTTAATATTAATATAAATAAAATTCTCAATTTATTTTTAATTTAATATTAATATAAATACGAAAATTTTCGATTTTTAATATTAATATTAATTTTAATATTAATATTTCCAAAATTATTGGTTTTAGCTAGTGCAAAAAACACAGACATTGCAAGCAAATGCAATAATGTGCACCCTCGTCATAACGGTATACTTCAGTGACGCTATAACGTTCTCGAGGAACTCTCTTCACCTTTACGATTCAATTTTCCTTAATCCTTCGCCCTTTTGTCGCTCAACACTATCACAGTTCCCCCACATTTCCTGTTTCACTTTACAGGTGCGATGTCTTTGTGGTTCCAGCGTTTTTGTCGTTCTGTCATTATTATTTGTCCTTGTCCGAGCGCAAGATTTGGCACCCCACGTAATAAATACTCAATCTGGTCCATAAAACTTGGCTAGTTTACTCTAGTCAACTATCTAAAAATCACAGGGTTCTTCCTGGAAGTTCAGTTCTTTGTGTTACGTATCCCAGTACTTAGGGCAACGACATCGACAAGGTTAGTCATTCATGCACACACTCTAACGAAACTTAAAAGCAAGGAACATTGACCCACAAAGTTGCAGGGGTCTGGGGGCAGTAGCCACCAGAAAAAAAGTTGAGGAAAATTTTGATTTTTACGCCAAATTTGGTCAATTGGAGACCGGACCATAAAAACCATTGGGGGTGTTACGGATAATAGTGTCCCCCCTAAAATTTGTCACACCCGGACACCTTTCTATGTGGTCCCCCTCCCGGACACTTTTATCCAGATAAATGTGTCCGGGGGACACTATTATCCGGATAAAAGTGTCCGGGAGGGGGGCACATTTATCCAAGAGGGGACACTTTTATCCATATAAAAGTATCCGGGGGACAATTACATCTAGATAAAAGTGTCCGGGGCGACACTTTTAGGTATCTAGATGAAAGTGTCCGGGGGGACAATTTTTTTTTTGGGGGGGGGACACTTTTATCCGTGACAGGGGGAGGGGAACCCTTGTGTAATATTTCAGTCGAAAAATTTTTTGTCAGGGGGCGGTGAATCCCCCCATTTCCCTACCACCCCTGGCTACGCCCCTGGAGAACCCTACATTATTCTAGAGAATAATTCAATAGAGTTTAAAGAAATAGAGAATTCAAAGAATCCTAGGGTTTATTCTTTTACCGGATTAAAGGGTTAATTTTAATCGGACTAAACAGTTTAAGAATTATGCTGAAAAATGCCAATCCAAAACCTCCAAATTAAATGGACTTAAATTTTATCACGCTGTTTTTTTAGTCGGACTAAACGGATTTAACTATAGCGTAAATTTTATCACGCTGTTTTTTTAGTCGGACTAAACGGATTTAACTATGCACGCTAATGTTAAGCGGGTATGTTAATTTAGTCCAGTTTCTAGTTTTGGAATGGGGTCAGACTAAAATTAACCTGCTGACTTATTTTAACTCGTTTAGTCCAATTAACCCGATTTGCCATTTCTAAACCTCGGACTAAAATAAGTCAAGTCCGTTTGATCCGGTAAAGGAATAGGCCCTTAGTGAACAGTAAAACACCATCAGGGGATGCAGTGGGCGTGGGGGTGTCAGTAGGGAAATTCAGGGGGGATGAGACTTAAACAGTTGATTTTAAAGTTAGAAAAGGATGAAGTTAAAACTAATATCCTGATACTTTTATGGGCCGGTTTAGTCCATGGTGTCAAATGTGACCACCTTCACGCAATCGGTGTTCTTGAGGTTTTACTATAATTCAGAAAATTTCAAAACTTTTTGCCATCGCTCAGGCATATGTAACCTCACCCTATAGTATTAACATAGCAACCGTGCACCTGCCATACTTGAAGGGCGAAGGCTAGTACTAAACTACAACATTGACTGTATCTGACTGTAGAAGGCTGGGCTGACGGCTGACGTCGCAGTCGAAAATCTTAATGCGGCCACAAAAAAACTACTGCGATGAAAAAGTCACATGTGTACATTGCTGAGTAAAGCTCAGTTTTTGTTATGTGGCAGGGGGTCCAAAATTTGGACGCTAAACACAAAGATGTACACTTCCTGAAAAAAATTTAAAGTTCAGTTGACTAAAATAAACATGTCAGTTGTCAAGTACTGTAGTCCCGAGGCAGTTCATCACGTGGTTTGTCAACTGGCTCCTCTGCGGACGGCGGGTTAAGGGGGGGGCTACCCGGGTCAAAAATCAAAGTTCTCCAGTTTTGCTTATTTTCACATATTTTACTCCCCTAAGGCACCCCAACCTCAGATAAGAACAATTAAGAACACTTTTGGTTCATTGCGTTTGTCAGTGTATTTATATAGGCAAAAAAGCCTAATTGTAGCCCTTAGTTGGACAGTTTTAACACAAACCTCATCAAGCCAATCAGGCAGAATGTATGTGCAAAATCGTATGATCCGGATTTTTTATATGTATTTTCAATTCTATAATCGAGGCCAAAATGTGAAAAAACGACGTTTTTTGGGCCCGCCAAATTTGAGTGATTTTGCATTTGGCATCACTGCTCAGGCCATGGACAAAAATTTAAATAAATGGATCATAGAGGTTGAGACATGACATTGGGCTATCGAATCATGCAAAAATCAACATCGTCAGTATTGACAAAAATTTCGGGTAAAGGGACGCTTTGCAACCACAAAAACTGTTATTTTGCACCTATGATTTACAAGTAAAGTTGATTTTTTGGAAGCCCCAAGCAAAAAATTGGCAAAAGCATTGCTTCCAGTTTGTTACATCTGCGATGCGCCTTCTCTGGGGCTACATTGTGTGCAAATTTGAAGCGAATCGTAGAACCTAAAATTTTCACTTTTACAGGTAGCTCCCCCCCAATTAAGGTGGTAGTTGCGTTTTCAAGGTTTTTGTGATTTCTATGTAAACTTTGCGCCACCAGTACTCAAGTTATAAGTGACGCCTGAGCATAAATTTTGGGGACAGTATTGTAAAGGTCAAAAAATCCCCAGGCATGTCTCTCACTTTTTTGAAATTTCACCTGTGGACATTTTTAGAGGGTTTTAATTACAAGAAAATATCTTAAATTTTCGGTGCGTTTGCTTTTCAGCTATTTTCTCAGTAAATTGACTAGTTATTAAAAAAGTGGGGGACATGCCTGGGGATTTTAAACATGTCAAAAACCTTACCAACTTTCAGCCCCAACAGGTAATCGTATGATTCAGAGCTGTGGCGCAAACTTTTTGTAAAAAATTTTAATATTTTGGAAAGGACCTTCCTTTAGTCGCTTATACTGGAAAGAAAATCACAGGTTAAATTTTAAGGCATGGCATACATTTAGGAAAGATATTGTTCTACCTAATGCAAAAGACCGCTTGTGATTTGAATCTGTAAACGCTGAGCTATGGCTTGTTAAAAAAACACCTAAAAACGCAATTACCCCCTTAATCCGGCAAAGGAGTGGGCCCCTTACTTAAGGGGGTAGTGTCGCGAAAGCAGTTTTGCTCATAGGTTGTGAAAATAGAACTTTTTGCTTTGAAATAGTACATTCAATGAGAAGCTAGGCCAACGCTGTATGGTATCAAATAATTACTGCCAGACATCACACTATCAATATTGACAAATATCTTGGACCAATCGTCATTAGTAAGCCAGACATCACACAATAGGGACATAAAAGTTCGAAAAATCAAGCCAGATATCAGATTGGCCAGCTTGTGAAGTACACATAATGTGTGGGCGCACAATTTTTTGCGACAAATAAGAAAAAAGAAAATTGAAGGTTCGTTTTTCTTTTGATTTGAAAATAAGCGTCTAGATTTTTCACAATTTATCATTATTGCTGTTACTTTTTTACAGTTTAAGTACACCTTCACAGTTCAAACTAGTATTACTCCACAGCCGCTACAGTAATCTGCACTAAATTTTGTGTGCATAAACTACAACATACGTGCTATTAGCCTGTATAAAAAACTAAACAGAAAAACTGATAAATGTGACTAAAAAATGGAATGTGAATAGGTTTTTTTTCGTCATTTTTCCGACTTTGAGACATTATTGCAAAGTATATGCTAAACCAATTTTGCTGAAACTTGGCAAAATAATTTGCCTTTAGATAGATTTTTAAAATATAGAAAGAACAATTTCTAACATTTTACTGAACAAGTTTTACAGTCGCGCAAAATCGACTGCTTTCGCGACACTACCCCCTTAGCACAATAATAATAATAATATCCATGCCAATGTGACTTCACAGGCTGGGGTTCGGGTTGAAAAGCGAACACACGAGCTATGCTGTATTTAAAATAATATTAAAATTGTATAAGATGCATTTTTAATATTAATATAAATGCAGCGTGTCAGTTTCTGCATAGGCATATACTTGTCTTGTATATGCCCAGCCGTTATTAAAAAGAATATTAAAAATAAAGTGCTTTTTAATATTAATACGGCCAGTTTATTTTTAATTTAATATTAATATAAATACAATTGTTAAAATATTTTTAATTTAATATTAATATAAATAAAATTCTCAATTTATTTTTAATTTAATATTAATATAAATACAGTTCCTGAAATATTTTTAATTTAATATTAATATAAATAAAATTCTCAAATTATTTTTAATTTAATATTAATAAAAATATTAATATTAAAAGTATTTTAAATACAGACTTTTAATATTAATATTAATTATTAAAATAACAGTAACTGAAACCACTTGACTGGTAAAAATAAGTTTATATTTTTTGTTCAAGTCAGCATTGCAGCAAAAAGCTTAAAAACCGATAGCTATAGTTTTAATTTATCCACACAGCCGAATATTTTGTTATTTTTCAGTGTGAAACGCTTCTTCTACGGCCCAGTGCTGTTTCTCGGCGCCGATGTGACCCACCCTGGTCCGGGCTCCAATATGCCGTCTGTGGCGTCGGTTAGTCTCAGGCTTTTTTGCTAAGGAGTCAACACAGTGTACAGTTAAAGTTAAATCGGTTAAAATTAACATTAAGAAAACGGGATGTAACCTGGGGGGTCATGTACCGACATTTTGACTGCCCTTACCATGTCAGACAAAAAATGACCATGTTTTAGCGAAAAATTAACTATTTTCCTAAAAATGTGGCCAAAATACCTTGATTTGGCGTAAACACTAGCGATTTTTGAAATTTTTGGCCAAAATTTAGGTAAAAATCACATAAATTTGATCGAAATACCCATATTTTAGAGCAAATTGTATAGAAATGTTACATGCTCTTGTACCTTGGCTCTAATTTTGCTTGCCCTTGTACCAAAATCAAAAATCTGGTGCCCCCAGCTTAGAAAAACTGGGGTGGGGGGATTTAGGAGGGAACCGTAGACTGGGAGATCGGGGGGGGGATAGTGTTACGGGAATATTAGGTCTTGTAATCACCCACGCCCATGTATGATTTCGACTGACTGAAATGAAGCAGCTGACTTATTTGGTGTAGGTCGTTTTTGAGTCATGCCGTATAATAATATTATGCCATTCCTAAGCCTCGAACTGAAACAACGTCAGTTCAGTTCGGTAAAAAAAGAAATGGGGCGGGGCCCCCTAATAACTGCCTTTCTTTCAGCATGGCATAGTCTGAAGTCTAAACTAGTTAACTGTATAGGTGAAATGCATAATGGCAGTCTCCGGAGACTTAGTCCAGACCAATGTCTAAGCCCTTAGACTAGCGTGTCAGAACACCCTTTGGAACTCGTATGTTATGGTACGTGTGGAATTGTGTTTTAGGTGGTGGGCAATGTGGACGCGACGGCGGTGAAGTATGCGGCGGCCTGTACGGTGCAGGAGGCGCACAAGGAGATGATTTCCGACCTGCAGAGCATGACCAAGAATGCCCTCCGGCGATACTACCGCGGCACCAAGCGCAAGCCAGAAATGCTGGTCTTCTATCGAGATGGCATGAGCGAAAGCCAGTTTGCCACTGTTAGTCGATTTTTTGATAAGTGGTTTTTTGGAGCTAGAGTAATTTTTTATAGTAGAGTGTGACTCGTGTGTGTGTGTGTGTGTGTGTGTGTGTGTGTGTGTGTGTGTGTGTGTGTGTGTGTGTGTGTGTGTGTGTGTGTGTGTGTGTGTGTGTGTGTGTGTGTGTGTGTGTGTGTGTGTGTGTGTGTGTGTGTGTGTGTGTGTGTGAGTGTTTTTGTGTGTGTGTGTGTGTGTGTGTGTTTTTTTGTGTGTGTGTGTGTGTGTGTGTGTGTGTGTGTGTGTGTGTGTGTGTGTGTGTGTGTGTGTGTGTGTGTGTGTGTGTGTGTGTGTGTGTGTGTGTGTGTGTGTGTGTGTGTGTATCCTTTTGGGTTCCTCCGAAATGGAGCGACCGAAGGAGGGGATTAAAATCTGTCAACAAGTGATTAGAACAAGACGTATTGTAAGACTTGTAAAGTTGAACAACAGGCCCCTGAATGTCGTGATATCTGTCTTGTAACTAAAGTCTGACCAAAAATTTCTGATCCCTAATAATTTTTTATTGCATTACGAAAACTACGAATTGCATGCATCAAGAGTACAGCGAGTAGTCACAAAAATCAGACCAGCTGTTTTGTCTCAGGGCTCAACAATTTGGTCATCGGACTTAGTCTAGTACGTGTGCCCTTCATTTGCAGGTGCTTGACCACGAGCTGACGGCGGTGCGGGCGGCCTGTGACGAACTGGAGCCGGGCTACAAGCCGGGCATCACCTTCGTCACCGTCCAGAAGGGACACCACACGCGCATCTTCCCCGCCAACCCGCCGCACCCCAAGGCCAAGCCCTCGGAGAAGAATGCGCCCGCCGGCACCGTCGTTGACTGCAACATCACCCATCCCACCGAGTTTGACTTCTTCCTGTTGTCCCATCAAGGCATACAGGTGGGGCTCTCAGTATTTATTCTGTTAAGAGTACAGTAATTAATAGTATGAGTGTGATCGCTGAAGAGATTATTATGAGACATGATAGTATGTGGGCAAGAGTACATGATAGTATGTGGGCTAGAGTACATGGTAGGGTTGGTAGACGCCCAGTAGTGGTAAGACAATGTTCGTCATAAGTACTATACTTGTGTCAGCAAAGGTACACAACAGGAGTATGCTCTAAGCAAGAGTACATGCTAGGACTGTACTCTGAGCGAGAGTACATGCTGATGCTAGGACTATGCTGTGAGCAAGAGTACATGCTAGGACTATACTCTGAGAGTCTGAGCTAGAGTGCGTGCTGATTCTAGGACTATGTTGTGAGCAAGCGTACTTGTTAGGAATATGCTCTGAGCAAGAGTGCAACATGCTAGGACTATGGGCTATGGAGGCAAGAGTATATTATAATATTGCAGGGCACATCCCGTCCGACGCACTACCACGTGCTGCACGACGACAACGGGCTGAGCGCGGACGACCTGCAGCTGTTGACCTTCTACCTGTGCCACGTCTACTCTCGCTGCACTCGCTCCGTCTCGCTGCCCGCACCCTGCTACTACGCCCATCTGGCTGCCACCAGGGCTCGCGACATGATCAAGCGGCACGGGTAATATTATATTATCTGTTTCAGAAGGATTGTGCTCTTGATGCATTCAGCTGTGGTGTTGGGTTTTAAGGCATGAGGATGTAGCTAGGGCCAGTTTGAGGCAGCAGTAGTTCTGAGGTTTTGGTCTGGGTTTGTAGGAGAGGTGAGAAATATTAGGTAATGAAAACAATAAACATAATATGCTATAAAATTATCATAATCTGATAGAGTATCATCGAATCTATAAAGTTAATAGCTAATCAACTCTAAATTGCCTAAAATGCAATGGGGGCGGTTGTTCCTCTAGATGACCGATATGTTATTCCTATTATCTGGTATATAATTTCATATTCAATAATCACTGATACCACTGATATTGGCTAGCTGAACGTAATACGGCTGTATTACGTATGAATCGCCCTTTACAGACAGTAATTACTAATTAGTAAGTCGATTAGCTCGTTTATAGGTAATTATTATAAGACGTAAAGCCATTAATGCTTCGTTACAACGACTGTGTGTGTGTGTGTGTTTCAGTGATGTGTCGGATACGCGCAGTATTGTGTCTGGGGGGAGCGGCCCGCCGGAAATCAACTACGACGAGCTGAAAACAGTGGTGGCCGTCAACAAGAATATGCGATCGCGCATGTATTTCGTCTAAAAATTCGGCACAGGCATGAATGTCTACTTAAGAAAATGAGACTCTTATTTTGCGTGTACTATAGTAATGTTGACGTGTGGTACAATAATAATTTATCCCTTATTCATATTCTTAATATTCTACAATACCATAGACATTTCGTCGTCTCGCGTTGTATTATATTTATGATAATTTGTATTACCATTAGTGGTTTTTTATTTTTATTGTTTAGCGTATATTATCAGTTTTGTGGTTGGCTTTCAGTTGAAGATTTGGCAACTAGATGTTTTTTCTAGTTTTGCTGTTTAGAACATTATGTCTGCATTAATTTGTAACTTTTTTACCAATTTTTAATCGGTTGATCGTTTCTAATAAGGTTTTTTATAAATTTAATTTTTGAAATCGAAATAAACTTCATTTTCAAATTTCAATAATTTTCAAGTTGACTTCAATTACAAAATTGGTTAATGTTTTTTACCATAATTAGCTTTGAGCTAGTTTAGTCTAATATATACATTCTACAATATTTCACATTTCACTGTATTCGTATTATTGTTCTTATTTGTTTTTGTTATGTCCTTGTATAGTATGTTTTATTGGTACTGTTTATTTGTTTTTATGTTATTATGTTTCAGTTCATTTTAATCATAGTGTACAAATGGAAATGCTTTGACGCAAAAAACTAAAACTTTTCATATGTTTTGCACACAATTTTTTTAATAGTTTAATATATTATTTGACTCTGAGATGCTTTAAAATTAAAAAAATGTATTAAGTTTAAAAAAAATTTTAAAAATGTGGCTTGGCTTTCTCCAAATCCGAATTCACTGCCGTTTTGTTATTTCTCTTGTGTCAGTAGTAGTGTTGCGTGCTTCGTTTTTTATTTTTCATTTTTGTTTTGTTATTTGTTTTTGAGCTTTTGTTGTTGTGTTTTTATGCATTATTTTTATTCTTACTTTCTTGATGACTAATTCATAGCATTTCCAAACTTATGTAGCCGCTAAACGGTTTTTAGTCGCTTATGTTTTGCTCTCATTTCCTCTAATATTATGTTTTGATAGCGCACAATGAAATTACAGCGTGACATTTTTCATTACGAATTTATTCTTGTTTGTCAAATTTAATTGAAAGACATGCAAAATTGTTGAAAAAAATGAAACTAGAATATGAATTATCATTCAAGGGGTCGCAATGGTTTGCGTTTGTTTATTTTATGGCTTCATTCTTCGTGCTATTTTCGTGGCGAAATTTGAATGAACTGGCTTCGTCTCGTGTTTTTTAGCATTCTTTTGTTCCAGATTTTTTTCACATCTCATCTCAGTGTAAAACCAAAAAAATATTACTCATGCTGTTTACGTATTTTGCTATGTTATGATTTCTATCTGTATATTACATTAATGTGGCTTTTAGGCTGGGTGAATTATTTTAGATCCGAAAGTTGATCTTTATTAGTTACGGTGGTCAGTATTATGAAATTAATATAGATGAAATATTGTAACCCCAACTTGGGTTTATTATTGACCATTCCTACAGTGGAGATTATACGGACTGGATTAAAATTTATTTGCTTAATTCGTTCAAAGTCGAGACAAAATTTTGTGCGCCACAAAATGTTTTAGTCTGGTATAAAAACACTTTATATATGTATTGCAAGTTATTATGTTTGATTTCATTTTTCATAGACGAAAAAGCTATCAGCAAACAAATTTAATCTAATCCTTTTAATCTAGTTAATCTAGTGGTGTTAGCAGCATGTTATAGATATACGGTGGACTGCACCAAATAGGATTAACTTAAGCCTGAGCTGGAGCTAAACTTCAGTTAAATCGATTTTGTTAAATCCCAGCTAAATCCCAGCTACACCCCAGTTTTCAACTAAATCTGAAGCGCCAACTGCGCTAATCTTCATTGGTGCAGCGGACTTTAAGCGATTTAAGGAATTTAAGCCTGAGCTAAATCGGTTTAAGCTAATCGTCAGCTAATCTGATTTGGTGCAGTCCACCAATAGTGTTTCGAATCCATAGATTTATCTGGGCTTTTTTGTAATGTTGCATTGTTGCAGTGTCACTTAGACCAAGCTTAGCAGTAATTCATGTCTGAATCGTACAACTTCAGTCTAAAAAAAGAGAATCTAGCATCTTTTGTAATGGAACTACCGTGTTCAAGGTTGATTTTACAGCCGTCCTTTAATCATCAAAATTTGTGAAAAAATCCCCACTGAAAATAAAAACCAGCTATATAATTTCATGGCGTTGTTTTTTCGTCTGAACAGACACAGTTATCGACCGTAATTCATTCAAACGGTTTTAGTAAGCTTGGTGTTGAAATAAAATTACATGACCTATAATGAACTGACCATTTATGTCACTGGTGGGGCACCACTTTGTAACCTGTCCTAATGCAAATGATTTCTGTCCTGTTCATGTATTTTGGTGGCGGCTCCTTTATTATTATTTGCTATATTTAGCCGTTACTTGTTGTAATAAAGTTTTGTGGTTTTGCGTCAGCTTCAGTTTTAGTAGAAGAAAAAGGGGCTGACCCTACCGTGAGAAGGTGCGACAATAAGCTGTGGTCAAGGCCCAAGGGGGTTAGGGTTCTTGGGGGTTTCGAGTTAATCAGTTGGTGGTACATGAAAATGAAGCGTGATAAGGGCCGGTTCCCACTGGGCAGAAATAAGAAATAAGTAACCAGAAATAAGAAATAAGGCCTTATTTCAGAAATAAAAGGCATTCCCACTGTAGAAATCAGCTTTAGTTATTTCAGAAATAACAAACCTTATTTCTTAAGTAAAAAGTTAAATTTATTTTAACTTAAGAAATAAGAAATAAGGATTTAGCCAATCAGACGTTTGCTAGAGCGCGAAAACCGCTCAAAATTTGCCACATCCAATTAAATAACAGCGAGAATTGTGATTGGACGGGCTTATTTCTTATTTCGACTTTTTATTTCTTATTTCTGTAATGTGAACGCACAAGGCTTTATTTCAAGTTCTTATTTCTAATTTCTGTTTCTTATTCCCAATTTCTCATTTCTTATTTCTGCGCAGTGGGAACCGGGCCTACGGTTAAGCATTCAATAAAAGAGCAAATTAGCTTAATATAGCGCTAAGAGCAACTTTTAGTTAGGGGCTATAACCGCTGTGGTGCGTTAGGTACATATATAATTATGCAACACTATTTTAAGACACGATTAGGCAAAATAGATGAGAATGTACAGCACGCGCTTGCTTATGTAGCGTTGTGTGGTTCATTCCCCTTTAGCCTGCTGCATAGTGCATACATGGGCGTGGCATCTTCACCCCCCCCCTCCAGACAGGTGCTTCGCCTCCCCCAGAGGGCATCTTCACCCCCCCAGACAGGTGCTTCACCCCCCCCCAGAATGCTTTGAAGGTAGCTCACGAAGCAAAAATCGGTGGCTCACGCAGCGAAAATCGCGCCGGAAAATATGCTCCGCACCCCCCCCCCCGGTTGGCTCACCCCCCCCCCCCCCAGAATTCGGTAGCTGCCCACGTATGGTCTGCTGTACAACAAGAGTACATAATATTGTCTCACTCTTACAGATGAAGAGTGGGATACCTACTCTCCTTTATGCCTGTGTTGCAGCGCAGGCGCTCATCATTTCTGGTCTACTGTTTTGTTAGGTAGGGGACCAATCACATGCGAGCTACTGTGCTGTTCTGACTGGCCACCTACCTGTGTACCTGCAGTCAAGGCGGCCATGTCTACCCTATGTGTGAACATGCACAGGTCGCTTCTGATTGTCGCCTATCTGTTAACAGGTAGGCCAGAAACGAAACGCACTAGACTTGCTAGTTGCTACCTTACCCTACAACACAGGCAGGAAGAAGAGTGTCTTGTTCTTCTTAAACACTCACGAAAAGCGCTATAGCGCAAATAGCGCTTATATGCAACAAATTTGATACTTCTTATAAGCATTTCTAAAAACGTAAGTGCAAACAGCGTTTTAGCAAAATCGCTATCGGTCTATACACAAATCTCTCTCTACCATCATTTTGGTTAATCATTTTATTTAATTTTTAAAAAAAGTATTATATATATATATATATATATTTAAACTTATTTAACTTATAACTTATATAACTTATTAATAATACTATTACTATTATCATACACAACACTTTGTCTTTTAATACATATATACAATAATATATACACCACGAATATTACACAAGTACATATTCCTACCTATCACACACGCATGTTTTTGCAAAATGGCCGTAATTTCAACACTACCCATTGGTAAAGTGAGGTAACCCTTACCCAGTAAAGTGAAGGTAGAGTCGTATTATTAGATAATTAATTCAGCCAATGTGATAGCTAGGTATGTCAGGTTACCCTTAAGATACGGATCAGAAAAGTTACTTTTTTTGCAACTAAAGATAATAGATTGCAACTTACGTAAAACTATAGAAAGTTTTTGCCAGATACAAACTTTTTTAGGGCTTGTTCACAAATTCGGATTAACTGGATTAGATTAGATAAATTAACTGAAATAACTTAACAGAAAAGCATGAGGCCTTTTCCAAATTAGACACAGTTGCTCCTCTGTGTCAACTGTCAAGTGCGCAGACGTGCAAATTGTTGGAAAAATACTAAGATTCTATGTCGAGTTATTGTAGTTAATTCAGTTAACCTAATCCAGTTGGAATTTGTGAACAGCCCCTTAGTAATTATCTCTGTACCTCGCTCTAAGCTAGAAAGATATACTTAGTGTACCACAATGGATTTCTTGATCAGGTTATTAGATGCTATTGGTTGACTACTTTCACTCTGAATATGAAAAATTTCCGATGCATGCTGGCACCGTAATTTTAGGCAAACTCGTTTCAAGTTTTGTTTAATAGTCCCACGAATTTCAGAATTTTTGAAATAATAAATGAAAACATTCATACCAGAATTAAGACTAATTAGAACTGTACTGATTGGAGTAGACCAAATTCGGACTTCAAAAGGTAGTGTTGTTGTTGCCAAGAAAAATGTTCTAGGCACAACATAAAGAAAAAATGTACAAAGTATTGTATTAAATAAGGTTTTGGTGACTTTTCGCTGTCTGTCCATTTTTGTACGCATTGCATCGCTCAAGTTTGCATTTGCGCTACAATAGCGAAACACTAACAAAGCTAGACAATAAATTAAAACACTCAAACAGCTAGCCGACATTTGGTATAACGTGTAAATTTTGTTCAAAAAAGGTTGCAGTGACCAATTCGAAACACACATAGAACGAATTCTAGGTTGACGGTCGTGAAAATTTAGTCCTATGGACAAAGAAACTATCGCACAACTAATTATTCCCACAATTGCACACGAAATAGTCCAAGTTTTGGCCGTTATTTTCGAATACAAACGAATACTGATACAAGCGATCAATCGATCAATCGATATCAACAGCGATATAGTGGGTACGCTGAATTCTCCTATCAGGAAAAAGATGGTGTGGGGGTACCAAATACAGTGCCACCGCGAACGAAGGATTCCAAACGTTCCAGCAAACATGATAATGTTTCCCCAAATTCCGATGGTGAGCATTGCCGCTCCAAAAACCAAATCAGCAATCGCAAGGCAAAATGGTAGCACAAATTCTTTCCGATGAAGCTTCTTGTTCTGATTTATGGCAAGTAGAATTAGGAAATTTCCAACAATTTGAAACATTCCTTCAGAAGCATATATAACGCCAAACAGTGGAATTCGAATGTAGTGGATTGAACTGACGTTCACTCGGACAACCATTTTGAATTTTGCAATTTCAGTTACTCAATATATATTGATCTTCCAATTTGTAATAAAATCTATATTGTTTTAACCTGAAAATCGAAAGGTTGAATAATTTTGTGTGCAGCTGCAAAAAGTCAGCTACGGTTTTAGTTCTGAACCTCAAGTCTATCTAGTGTTTGGCGACAGCCGCCGGCCGGTGAAAATCGGCCAGCCACATTTAATCAATCGGTAAATTAGGTCGGCCTAACAGTCCGGCAGGCTAAGTTACGCCGAAATTACACCCTGGATTTGGATAAGTTCGTTTTATTTAAAATTTCTGCCTGTCCGGCCGGCCCGAGGTTTTTTCAGTTGAGTTCCCAGTTCCCACTGAGTAGATGTCGCGTATACGTGATCACAGGCGCAGGAATTTCACCCCCCCTACCTCTAAGCACTACGTTCAGGTAAAAAACCACCACTCCCCCTCCGCGGTTTGTGCAATACACGCTAGCACCAGACTTCATCCTACATTATCCCTACCCCCGTCCCTTTCCCTAAAATAAAAGAGTAGGCAGATGTGGAATCGGCATGTCACTGAACCATATTTAAGTATTCGACTGAGTTGTTTACAGAAGTAATGAGCCTATAACTGCGACTCTGCGAGGTTGGACTCGGTCGCTGTGACTTGAACGGATCTCTGTAGTTTAGTTTCTTGCAGCTACTGTGTTGAAGGGTGGAACGACCACAAGCTTTTCTAATGTCTGCTGCTCTAGCATGTCGTTTGAGTTAGTCGAGATCTAATCTAGTCAGGAAGTCTTGGGCTTTGGCTTTATCAGAGAACAGAATCAGTCAACTTTGTTTTAGCAGTAATTATGTAGTATTACATTATACTTACTCAGGCGCACCCTCTGGCTAGCGTATATTTTTACGGTAATAATAGGTATAGTAAATTAAGTAGTCTTGAGTCGGAAAATCGACAGTTTTCGGTGCCGTCGGTTAGTCAGCCAGTCTTACCTCTAACTATTTGTAAGAGTTTCAAACATTTAGATGTATCTTATGAGAACAAAGAAAGTGCGAGCAGAACAACATTATACAAATCCAAATTAAGTTTTCACACTGCTAGAGACACAAAGAAAATTCCAATTTGTAAAAGCATGATAGCTTACAATGTCTGTCTTGAGATAAAAAAATTGCTTTGCTGAGCACAATGCAAACAAATAAAAAGTAATTTATTAAAGTTCAAAAGACAGACTGTTTTTTCTGAAAAACTCCAAACTTTCCCAAAAAATTTCCAAGTTTATCGGAAAAAGTCTACTTATCGGTTT
The DNA here is from genome assembly GCA_030248245.1 of Trissonchulus sp. WLG1_4. Taxonomy (NCBI): domain Eukaryota; kingdom Metazoa; phylum Nematoda; class Enoplea; order Enoplida; family Ironidae; genus Trissonchulus; species Trissonchulus sp. WLG1_4. The sequence goes on from JASANF010011416.1 coordinate 33,892, forward strand.
TTGAAGCGTTATTTAGCTCTAAAAGTCGTGAACGCGGTAAAACAATCTAGAAACTAATTTCAAACTATATCAAGCTGGCATATGCACCTGTGTACATATTTTCATGTTTGTAAGGGCCTATTCCTAAATTGGATTAAACGGATTAGATTAAAATTTGTTGTGCCAATAACTAATGACATTGTTTATGAATTCTTACTAAATTTACGATAGCAATTATTTGTAGCACCTCCCGCTTTTGCACAAAATTTTTTTAAGTCTACCTTAAAGAGAAGTAAAACAAACAAATTTTAATCTAATCCGTTTAATCCATTTTAGGAAATGGCCCTGAGAGTTTGCGCAACCGCAACGCAGATAGATTTTCATTGCGATCGCAAGGGTGACCTGTTTCTTCAACCGTCAGTTGGGAATTTTTTGTCAAGACACGAGAAATTATGTTCGTTCATTTGTGGCGCGTCTATTATATACCTGAGAAATATCCACTGAGTATTAATTATGTTGCAAAGTGGGATTACCTTCACAACCAAATTTAGTTATCGGCAAAGAATTGCATAAGGTCGGGAGTTGTTTAGCGGCTGGACATAATTTTGTAGAAGTTTGAGTGTGTCAAAAACAATGATTTACATTGAAACTCTGTATAAAAGTCCTATTTGTTTGGATAAACATTAGCTAGCGTATTGCCTTTGTAAACAGTGCTCTGCTTCTGAAAACACTTATCTATATTGAATGAACAATATAGAATGGCATAGGCTTACACTGGAAAAATATCGGGTGAATTGTTCGGCAAAAAGAAATTTGACCCCTTAATTTAACTTTTTTTATATTATTTTACGTTGGCTTATTTTTGCCTGCTTTTAAGGGTTTTCGTGCCGAAAATGCACTGTACGTCCTGACATATGTATATAAGTAGTAAGGAATACTGTTGTTTTGATACCGCAAAATAATTTAAATATGATATAAATATGATACTTGGAATTTAAATAAAATACTTTTGATATTTGATACTTGGAAAAAATTTAAATATGATATAAATACAATACTTTGAATTTAAATATGATACTTTTGATATTTGATACTCGGAAAAAATTTAAATATGATATAAATATGATACTGAATAATTTAAATATAATACCATAATTTAAATATGATACTTTTGATACCAATTTTAATATTGATACCGGTATCAAAAGTATTAATACCCAAGTATCATATTTATATCAAAAGTATCAAAATGCTACAAAACCAAACAAACTACCAGCCTACTGCCTATTCATTGATTTTCTTATACTTTTCCGCCTGAAATTTTACACAAGGGTGCCCCCTTTTTATTTTTATGGTACAGCTCGACTAGCAATGCCCTCTAAAAATACAGAAACGGAGCAGTAGCCAATCAAAAAAGGAGGCGGAGCTAAAGGCGAGATCAAAGAATGCCGCCGTTATTAGCCTGCACAAACATCAAAAGGAGCCGCCTTTAAGCGTGGGAATCAAAATTTCGATATTAAATATGATACTGGAATTTAAATACAATATATAATTTTGATACTTTGAAAAAATTTAAATATGATATAAATACAATACTTTGAATTTAAATATGATACTTTTGATATTTGATACTCGGAAAAAATTTAAATATGATATAAATACAATACCTTGAATTTAAATATGATACTTTTGATATTTGATACTCGGAAAAAATTTAAATATGATATAAATATGATACCAAATAATTTAAATATGATACCATAATTTAAATATGATACTTTTGATACCAATTTTAATATTGATACCGGTATCAAAAGTATTAATACCCAAGTATCATATTTATATCAAAAGTATCAAAATGGTATCAAAACAACAGTAGTAAGGAAATAGGGGGTCTAAACCTTTCTGGTACGGATACAGGAAGGATGTTAATCAAATATTGCTTAACGGCTGTCAGAGTGACTGCTAATCAGATTTGATTGATAAGTTATCGATTCAATTTAATTGTAACAAGGGTGTAGTTGTTCTATCTTTGCCGCCTTGTTTAAAGGGCCCTATTATTTTTCGTAATTTTAAAATTACATTAATTAAATTGGGGAAAATCTTTTCAAAAACACCACCTGGAACCCCCCTTATTCTAAATTACGTACTTGTAAAGATGCCATTTGCTTTATACAACGCGCCTTCCAAGCTAAGCCCCGCCTTCAACTCATGCCCGTACCTCCATGGAATATATATCCTCTATTCCTGGAATATGATATTATACCCCGCTCACACAAAAATAATAGCGCTTAAGGGGGTAGTGTCGCTAAAGCAGTCGAATTTGCGCGACTATAAAACTTTTTCAATGAAAGACAGGTCATTGTTCTTGATATTTTCGAAAAATATGTTTCAAGGCAAATATCTTTGCCAAGTTTCAGAAAAATTGATGCAGCATACAGTTAGCAGTGAAGTCGCAAAGTCGGAAAAAATGACGTTTTGAAAACCTATTCACATTCGATAATTTCGTCACAATTAAAAAACTTTTTGTTTTGATTCTTTACACAAAGTAAAAGCACATATACTCTAGTTTATGCACACAAAATTTAGTGCAACTTGCTTGAGTGGTTGTGGAGTAATGGCTGTTGGAACTGTGAAACTGTGCGTAACCTGTAAAGTACTCACAGCAATAATGATAAATTCTGAAAAATTTTGACACTTATTTTGAAATCAAAAGAAAAACGAACCTTCATTTTTTATTTTTTTTTATTTGTGGCGAAAAATTGTGCGTCAAAACATTACATGTACTTCACAAGCTGGCCAACCTGATATCTGGCTTGATTTTTTGAACTTTAATGTCTCTATTGTGTGATGTCTGGCTCACAAATGGTGATTGGTTAAAAATATTGGTAGATATTGGTAGTCTAGTGTCTGGCAGTATTGATTTGACACCATATGGCATTTCACTAGTTTCTCAGTGAACGTGCAATTTCAAAGCAAAAAGTTCTCATTTTGCAGCCCATGAACAAAACTGCTTTGGCGACACTACCACATTAAACAGTAAACCAGACCAGACAATTACTTTTGTTTACTGCGCAAAGTATAAGCAAACGCTCAACACTGCAGAGATTGGCCAGATATTCACAAATGATTAAACAAAATTAAGCCTAATAGCTACACTGACAAGCACTGAAAGCGTAAACAAAATTATGGTTACCGGCGACAATTATAAAATAGCAAAGAATGCGCTAGGTGACTTTAGATGAAAAGAAAAACATTGAAAAAGCAATAAACACACACGACACCAAAATTGTTAAATTTGCTGTTTTTGGTAAGTTTGTATTGTGCCTTATGTTTGCTTAATATATTCATTTTACCATATACACATGCGCCACTTTATATTATAAAACAATGCATTTTACGGATTTTTTACTTTTTGTTATTTATTCAACGCTAACCGGTAGTCCTTTAGCTTATATCAACGCAATGTTGTTTCTGAATTTAATGGCTGCGTTTAGTTTCCTTTGGAATATACCTAAACACTAATCATTGAGTTGAGGAACTTCTTAGTCAGCGGGTGTAGCTCTTGACTTTTGAACTATTAATGTTTGATTTAAGAATAAATTTATTAACTTTTGCGTTGACTTTTGAACTATTAATGTTTGATTTAAGAATAAATTTATTAACTTTTGCGTACACGATTTAATGCAAGAAAAAAACGCCAATTGTTTGTATACACATTTAGGACGAAAGTTGCCGCATAACAGATTTTATCTGACTTACTGGTCAGCTTACTTGAAAGCAATACTTATTACTCATTGAAAGTTTTGGCTTGTTTTTATATATTTTTCAACCCCAACTCAGATACGAACAAATAAGTTTGAAGGTGCAGTTTTGGTTCAGTGCGTTCGTAAATGTATTTACATAAGCAAAAGTGCAAACAAGCAGCAATTTATTGCAAAATTGTTCAGCAAATTATGGTTTTATTGAAAACAGCTTGTGCATTAACTTCGTTGAAGTTAGACCTGCCGCTGTTGAGATGATTTTTTACTGAAATAATACTCTTCACAATTGGGGTCAAATTCACATTAGCACGTGCACAACACAAGCACAGGAATGCGGAAAAGATACAAACGTTTAGATTCAAGGATCTATTTACGTCACTTGCCACCATGACGCCTCTCCTCAGTTCCCCACTAGACTAGCGCCTATGTAAACTGCCTCTTTGCGACACTTCCCGAGGAGACAGTTGCCCCCAGAATAGTAGGGCAGAATTATTAAACCAATTTCAATAACGCCCAAAGTTAAAATTAAAAAATAAAGTAAAATTTTATTCATTAGGGGTTGTAAGGCCGATCCAAGGAAAGACCGATCATTTCTGAGGTTGGACGGTGTCGGGTTGCGGGGATGTATGTAGGTTATACATGTAGTTGATAAAAGTGCAAAATTTATGAGCGTTTCTCCGCGCAGCGGAGTTTTTATACTGCAACGTGAGCTGCACATTAAGAAAGCAGCAAAAACTGAAAATATTTCCTCCTTGCTATGTACTTACATTTACTTCTTTCAACCGAATCTGACGCAGCCAAAACTGAGGACAACCTCTCCGACCGCCGTGCGTTAGGCACGCCCCTCTCGCCGACAGCGCACGTGCATCTACGCAATATTATTTAAAAACGTTTCTCTATCACTTCATAAATTTGATTTTTATGCACGCCTACACAAAAAATTTTTATAAGTTGAGGAAGCAAACACATTGCTAGTTACATACTATTTTGACAAAAATTTTGGATATTTGGGCAATTTTGGAGGTAAGCATTGCACACTGGCGCCCACATATTTTTTAAGTTTAGTGTTTTTATGTAGCTCATTTACGTGACATTTTTCATCCCGAAAATTTACAGTACTGGCAAATGTTTAGTAGGTTGGGCTGGGGTGGCCTTCCCCATTCACTGCAGGTCCAACGTTTTTTTGTACCCTCCCCTTTTAAGCCTTTCAAGATGGGATACCCTTCATTGCTCAAATACTTTCTCCTAAACGACATGTTAGCAACTGCGCAGCCCAAACTTTTTCTGCGTCATTTTGAAAAAAAATTGCGCATAATGGTTATAGTGCTACCTAAGCGGGTGTTTTAGGTGAAAAAATTATGGCACTGGCTGTCCTCAACTACGATTTTGGAGATTTAAAAAAATTTGTCGACAACTGTTCCATCTCTACCTAGAGTTCTAGAGTTTGCAAAAGCCGAGTTTAACTTCTAAATGCTGGGACATTTTTATGACTATTGATATACATTTTTATTACCATTTGTACATTTTATTCGCTATGCTTTACAACGGGGCTCAAATAGGGACTTGAATATCACGTGAACATGGGCATTTTGTTGGAAAGCTAAGCTGAGTTTTGAACTTTTAGCAGGCTGAAAAACACTACAAGGATGCAGTTATTGACAGTTCCACTTAAGACGGCGTTATTACACCGAATAGTATAGGTTGGTACAACTTACTGAACTATTAACTCTCTAAACTCACAGCAGAATTTCAGCGAATAAAATCGAATTCTCCTATTCCAAACTTTGATACTACCGCAGCGACAATCTTATACTTATATACATGATTAATAAGTTACGCTGCTTTTCTAATCCTAATCCTAATCATAACTATTAGGTTTTAACCAATTATAGTTGTATGTAGATCAAGCTTGAAACGTTGGAGAACTATGGAAATTTTACAAATTTGATGGTTTTGACGCAATTTGGAAAATGTTTTCAAATTTTTAGCAACGAAAATGCATTTTTAGCACTTTTTGAGTCAAATCAGCTAAGACTTCTTTCAGCCTTCAACAAAAAAAGTGCGTTACAGAACGCACATGCCAAAAAAGTGGCAAATTTCAAAAAAAGTATGGCGGTTACCACTTTTTGACGCAAAAAACACTGATAACTAGCCTAGCACATGCGTAGCTATGGCCAGTTAGGTGAAGGTTAGCTATAGCTAGCCCAGTGCAGACTAGCTATGGCAAGCTTAGCTTAGGTACGTACGTACGTATGCGCTTACATGAAATTACGTAACAGCACACGTATTTTACGAAGAGCGAAAGCAAGTTAAGGACCTGCCGCCGCTGAGGCGGCGGCAGGAAAAAGCCGATTAATAGCCGTTAGTTAGACAAGTCTAGCACAGACAAGAAATAGCCAGTCACACTGAAACTTGGCATAGTACTAGCCCACGTATGTGCGCAAAATAGCATGATCCGGATTTTGATATGTATTTTCAAATCCAAGTTTGAGGGCAAATGTAAAAAAATGGCAGTGTTGCCCGCAAAATTTGAGTGACGTAGTAAAAAGAGATTATAGCAGTTGAGAAACAATATTAGGGTATCGATTCATGTAAAATGTAAAAATTACTTTGTCAGTATTAACAAAAATTTCGGATGAAGAAACGCTTTGCAATTCCTTACATTTCAAATGCCCCTAATCTAAAACTAGCATTATTCAAGTTTTTTACATCTGCATTGCGCCGTTACGAGGCTACATTGTATGCAAATTTGAAGCAAACCCGAGAACCTAAAAAGTTTCACTTACACAGGTAGTCCACCCTTAAGGCATGTTCGTACGAGAGCGCATAGTGCGCGCCATGGAGCATAAGCGGTCGCATGAGCGGGCGCACTCGCACACTCACTAGTACATTGCGGTGGAATAATGCAGCAGGCAGTGTGATTATTCTATTGATAGAAAGCTCCCGCTCATGCACCCCGTCCGTTCACGCTCAATGGCATGCGCCATGGCGTACGCCATGCAATGAGCAAGCTCATGCGCCTTCGTGTGAATACGCCTTTAGTCCTTGAAGTTATATTTTATCGTTTTGTGTGAAGACTACTAAGACTCTTGTTTATCTTATGTCTAAATGTCTATGTAAAATCTGCAATTTAGTCTAAGTATTGCTATAAAAAGTAGTTTCGTTGTTGTTTCGTATCTCAACTATATCAACATATATGCAAAGCAAAATAGTTATATAGCATAGAGTAAATATCAATATGACATTGTGAATAGATATTAAAATATAATATTATACCCTGCTCACACAGGGATAATAAAACTGAGACAATGAACAGGATCAAACAATTACTTTTGTTTACTGCGCAAAGTATAAGCAAGGCTTATTACTGTAGAGACTGACTAGATATCCACAGATGATTGAACAAAATTATGCCTACTGGCAACAATCATAAAAAAAAACAAAAATTGTGCCATGTGGTTTTACATTATAATAAAAGTAATGAAAAAGCAACAAACAAACACGACATAAAATTGTTAAATTTGCTGTTTTTATTAAGTTATGTAGTATTGTGCCTTATATTTGCCCGATATATTCACTTTATAATTACAGATACGCCACTTTATATTATAAACGTAGTAATAAGAATACATTTTACAAATTTGCGGATGACCTTTTGTTAAGTATTCAACGCTAACCGTTAGTCTTATAGCTTATCAACGCAATGTTGTTTCCGAAGTTAATGGCTGTGTTTAGTTTTCCTTAAGTTTTACTTACTAACCATAGGTTGAGGAACTTCTTAATCAGCAGGTGTAGCTCTTGACTTTTGAATTAATAACGTTTGATTTAAAAATAAGTTTATTAACTTTCGCGTACAATTTGATGCAAGAAAAAAAGCTGATGATTGTTTGCATACACATTTGGGACTAATAAAATTAATTGCCGCATTTCAGGTTTTAATTGACCTACTGGTCAGCTTACTTTGAAACAATACGTAATACTCACTGAAAGTTTTGCTGCAATTTGGGCTTGTTTTCATATATATTACACCCCCAAGGCTCCTCCGCCTCAGACAAGAACAATTAAGCTTGAAGGTGCATTTTTTGTTCAGTGCGTTCGTCAGTGTATTAACTTTTTACTTGTAATTACTTCTGTTTACTGCGCAAAGTATAAGCAAACGCTTACCACTGCGGAGACTAACCAGACAATCACAAGTGATTACACAAAATCAAGCCTAACGGCTACACTGACAAGCATCGAAAGCTTAAACAAAATTATGCCTACCGGCGACAATTATAAAAAAATGTGCCAGGTGGCTTTAGATAAAAACAATTGACAAAACAACAAACACACGCGAAACCAAAATCGTTTCGGAGTCTCAGCTACGAATGGAAGCAATTCTCACTTGAAAGTCCATATAATACAGTATGTTTTAATTATAGACTAAGAAACGAAACTAAATAATTTTCTGAAAGTGTCTAGCCTAGGTTGAGTGTCATTCTTCTATATGGCGATCCCTTTCTGTATCGGCCTGCTACCGGCCCTGTAGCTTTATGACTCAATGAGACAGTTTTGCTAGGTTGTGCGGCCGTGGCGACGCCTGATTCCAGGCTGTGGGTACTGCTTTAAAAGCGTCCTGTTTTACGAGCCGCACTGCTGAGAAATAAAATAATGGGCGACCAGAAAAAGACCAATCTCGACGGACTTTTCGCAAGAATTGAAACAGGAAGGTATTTGCACCAAACAGTCCTGACAACAAGAAAAGCACTGTAGTAAGGTGACTGGCAAACTGGGGTCTGATTGCTGCACTAAATCCGTAGTTTTTTTGGCAAAAACTGTCCGTTTTGGACAAGGGGAATAGAACTTTGATGCAGGTGTTATCCGCCGCTACAGTGACGTGGCCTAGCTTTGAGAAGATTTAGAGTAACGGAAAAGCCCTGAAAAAGCTAGTATGCAGAAGAGGGCGTTGCGAAGTTCACAATGCTGGCGGTACTGCTAGCCCAGGTGCTTGCAACGATATGGAACATGATGGAGTAAAGCTTTTTTTATGAAGTGGGTTCTTTGCAACCAGTTGTCGGGCCCCCGTGATGGTTAGGAAAAGCGTGCGGTTAGTAGTTGGATCAAGCCAAGCGATGAGTGAATCGCCCACTTCAGCGCGTAGGCATGTATCAAAATCGCTGATTGGGAATGCAAGGCTTGACATAGGCTAAATACGAAAAAACACCCGGGTGCCAGGCAAAGCTGAAGAACATCAAAAGAAGCCGAGGTATGAGCGCAAAGTTGATGTGGTCAGACTGGACAGGGTCGTTTTCAGGCAGCAAACATTAAGGTGCCACGGCAGAGCCGAGAGTAGCGGAAACCACAAAGCCATCAAAACCAATTCTGCAAACAATAAAATTATATACAAGGGGTGTGGGCGTGGAGGGAGGGCTAGCCTATTGGTGTAAAAAAGGCCGAAATCCGGTGGGTGTGAAAACCAAGCCATTTGCTGCGCCAGAACGCTGAACAGTGAAAATTTTAAAGTATCGAACATAAACATATCAAAGCTTTGGTGAGGTTTTTTGGTGTTAAAAGGAGGCGATGTTGGTGATTGGGCAGGGTGAAGTCAAATGAGGCTCCCTGTGCCAAAACCAGGCAGCCGTGACTTTGTGAGCTTGGTTCCTGAGCCAAGCTCAATCCCAAAGTGGGCTTGTACACCCAGCTCCCTGAGCTAGATCTTTTGTCGTCAGGTCCTCTGGTTCTGACGCACCAGAGTGCAACAAAAGAGCAGTCGTGTTTTGGGTTCGTAAATACTAGATTACTTTGTGTGCCCTGACGGATGTAGGTATTTGAGTGGGGTAGGATTATTGCATCAGAAATGAAACTGGCGAACCGTAACGGAGTGAAAAGTTTTGGCCAGAAATATGCTGAATGCCAGAATGGGACTAGAAAGATCATAGAGTTGCCATTTGTTACAAAATTTTCTAGAACTTTACCTACTAGCTTGATAGGCGAAACTGCCCAAACGGTTTTGTTTTCCCATAAAATAGAAAATGCGTCAACGGTTAATTTGCCCGGGGAATCATAACAAAAACAAAGCCGAGGGAGCTGTGTGTTCAGGCGAGTGGCGAAGGCATCTAGGGTACAAAGATGGAAATGTTTTCGAAGCGCAGAAATATTCTCTGTGAAATTGCCAGTTGTCCCAGTCCGAAAGAGCGCTATTTACCTCGTGAAGTAGTGTACTCTCTGAACCCGCGCTGGCCTATGAAGACTAAATTACGGATTGTGACGTGGGGGAATGTTTGTTTAAAAAATGGACAGGAAAATAAGCTAACTGTTTTTCCCAGTATTTAATTTCAGAGAGAACCCATTAGGGGAGAGTTGTGGGGGTGTCAAATGCGGTTGAGAGTTGCAAAAAATGTAGAAGTCTTTTGTTCTCAATGGGGCAGTATCTCCCAAGACCGGTCTGAGGGCCATGATGGATCCGGCCAGGACTAGCAGTTGGCGTGAACTAACTGGAGATTAGAGTAGATTTTGAAGTTGTGATTGTAAGCGGTGTACTTTTTCGAAAGGACCGATAGGGAAAATGTAGGGCAATCTAATGTAAAGCCCATAAAATCCAGAGTTTTACTTAGAATTCTGCCATTAGCAAAGTTATCGGCCGGGGGCCCGCTGGGCCGTCACGTCTCACGCGCGGTTTTGCTGTCTGCCGGGTCCTGAAGCTTAGCATAAACCCAATTGACCCCTGCGTGCAACAGCCTGACCCATCAATCGTGTGCGTTCGTCCAATACAGTCGCTGCACTCCAGCCTTCTACTCAAAATGGCCCTGGGTCCGCGACGGTTGAATTTGAAGGACTCCGCGGCTCACCCATATCTTATAACGCGTACCTACGAAAGTGACAAAATTTCGCAATTTTATTATTTTTACAACAGTACACAACAACACAACTAGGTTACACAACAGTATTATGAACCTGGGGGTAGTTTCAGAAACTTTGCATAAGTCTTTACATAAAGTCTTACATAAATTGAATTTATGGGAAAACTTATGAGAAGGTTAGGAGTGGTACACAAAGTGTTTCAGAAGTCTTCACATAACCTTCCCATAAGTTCTCCTATAAAGTTCTCACATAAAATTATATGCTCTCGCTAAGAACTGCATAAAATGTGCTCGCACACGCGCTCGCACAATTAGATGCCTATGTCGGATTTGAAAGAATGAAACAAATCAAAAAAGCTTGTTTAAGTGTTGATATATAGTTTTTGAACTGTACTAATTGATGGTCTGGACCCAAAATTTATATGGTGCCGAAACTCAGTGTCAGTTCCTGTCAACGTGCAATTAGTGCGGATAAAGACCGATAAAGACGTCCCTGATGGCCGAAGCGGATATCTCACGTCTAAAGTCTCAACGGGCTGGTTTTCGAGCTGCTGTAACCAGACTGTTACGCCAGAATGTGCCCACTGATCAGGTTGGTCGCAACAGCTGCTTATTGAAAATCGACCGGTATATCGATGCCTTGTCGAACCTTAATAGCCAAATTCAAGGTCAGTTAGACGAAATACTGGTCGAAAATGATGTGATTGAAAGTTGTGACATTCAAGACAGATTGCTCGAGCTCTGTAGCTCTGTTATGGTTACCGATGCAGAGACTACGCTTGAGCCTGGTACTCGCTCATCTAATGGCGGGGGGAAGTCGCGTGTGAGGCCGCCTTTTTGAGGTAAATTGGAATTGCCGCCTTTTGATGGTAACCCATTAGAGTGGACCTCGTTTTGGGATTCATATGAGTCTTCGGTCCACCAAAATGACAATCTAAGTCCAGTTGATAAGTTCAACTATTTGAAAGGCCTTTTGACGGGAGCTGCCGCTTCCACTATTTCTGGTTTTTCTGTGTCTAATGCTAACTATGTTCAAGCGATAGACCTGCTAAAAGAACGTTTTGGGCAAAAGAGAATTGTTGTGAACGCCCATATTGAGTGTTTAATTGCGATTCCGCCAGCAGGAACTGTCTACAAGTTGCGACGAACATTTGACGAAGCTGAAAGACACATTCGAGGCCTAGAAGCTTTAGGAACTGGATCCGATACATATGGAATAATGATGGCACCGATCTTGCTCAGCAAAATCCCACCCGAAATTCGACTTGTGATTTCACGAGCAGATGGAGAAGCATTATTGGTTTAGATATGCTTTGAAAACAACTGAAAGCGGAGATTGAAGCCCGGGAACGAAGTCAAATTGGTGAAATAAGATCCACCCGATCCGAAGTTAGATTCGAACCGAAGTCAACTGCTGGATCATTAGTCGCCAGTGCTTCCAATCCTAAAACTTGCGTCTTCTGTGGTGAAGGACACATGGCGTTCGAGTGTCACTTAACAACCGACCAAAGATGGGATAAGGCTAAAAGTCAGAGTTTATGTTTTGTGTTGTGAAATGCCAAGGAATGCATCACGTCAGCCTATGCAGTGAAAAACGTTCTGAAAGTGTACCTTTTTTACCAGAATCAAGTAGCAAGGGATTGATTGCCAAGAATACAAGTCAAACATCTAGTGTTGCACAGGAGCATTCCAGCTACTGTTCCAAAACATTCAGTTCTTCCGGAGCCTAAAAACTTTTCTCCTATTCTACTAGCGGCTAATTAAACTATTCGAATGCAGACAGCTTCGGTAAGGATCAAAGGAAGAGATGGTTGGACAAATTTGCGAATATTATTTGACAGTGGAAGTCAACGAACCTTTGTTACTGACAAACTAGTCGAGCACTTGGGTTTGAAGCCAACGGGTCCTGAAACACTATCAATAGTCTTATTCAATTCCACCAAAATACAATCTATGATTTACAAAACGGTGGATATATCTTTAAGATGTCTGGATGGTGCAAACAAAACCATTTGTTCAGTTGTTGTCTCATCGATCCCCTGTCCGCTATATCAAGCTAATCTTGATTGAAAATCAATCCAGTACCTGTCAGATTACCCACTTGCCGACGACCCACTTGGAGGCAATAATTTTGAAGTCCATTTATTGATTGGTCTCGATTATTATTGGAATTTTGTGGGAGATCAGATGATCAAGCTTCCAAGCGGTCTGACGGCCCTGAAGAGCGCATTTGGTTGGTTGATTTCCGGGGTTGTGGTTGGTTCGGATACCTCTGCAACCTGTAACAGTCTTTGCGTTTAGTCAACAACCCTAGATAATCAACTCCAAAACTTTTGGGATGTGGAATCTATTGGTGTACTGGAGTCAACTTCCGAAGAAAATATTGTTTTGAAGCAATTCAATGAAACCATTGAGCTTAATGAGGGAAGATATCAAGTCGAATTTCCATGGAAAGATGACATATCTAATTTATCCGACAACAGACTACTGACATTGAAGCGATTTCAAAGTTTGTGTTCGCGGCTGAAGCTTAATCCATCACTGATGTCTGATTATGATATGGTCATACAGGATCAAATAAAACGAGGCTTTATTGAAAAGGTCGAAGATGAATCAGTCTCTTTTGGAGTTTTGCATTATATCCCACACCATCCAGTAGTGAGACAGGATCACGCAACCACCAAAACCAGGATCGTTTATGATGCGTCTGCGAAACCGGACCGACACAGCCCCAGTTTAAATGATTCAATGCACAAAGGTCCTGGTTTGCTTGGTGATTTATTCGGCAAGCTTTTGCGATTTAGAAAAATGAAGGTTGGTATGATTGTAGACATAGAAAAAGCCTTTTTGCAAGTTGGTTTGAAAGAAAACGATCGGGACTACACCCTGATTTTTTTGGCTCAACAATGCAAACAAGCCTGATCCTCAAGTCGTCGTTTGGAGGTTTCGTCGAGTACCTTTTGGGATTTGGGATCCTGCTGAATGCGACATTGCAGTATCATCTGAAAACCAGTCCTGATAGTTCTGCAGACAATCTGATGCGAAACTCATTATATGTTGACAACATTGTTGCCAGTTTAGACGATGAAACGAGTGCCACAAACTTTTACTACGAAGCTAAGTCGCTGTTAGCTCAAGCTGGAATGAATTTAAGAGAGGGGTCAACGAATTCTACTAACGTTTTGAATGTCATTCCAGACAGAGACAGAGTTAACAGCAACCAAATAAAGGTGTTCGGTGTTGTTTGGAATACGGAAAGTGATAGAATCCACTTCAGAAAATTGCCTTGTCCTGCCATGTCTCCTACAAAGCGTCAAGTTTTGCAGTTTGTATCATTCGTTTTTGATCCTCTCGGAATAGCCGCTCCAGTAGTCATACAAGGAAAAGTCTTCATGCAGACTTGTGTCAAGACAAATACGACTGGGATGCCCAATTGTCTGCTCCGTTGGTGAAAGAATGGTCGAGAATAGCAGCCTTATTCGAATGCATTGCCAAACTGTCGTTTCCGAGGTGCATAAACTTGTCACAAGGACATGATTTCGAGCTCCACGCATTTGCCGATGCATCTACTCGCGCTTACGCAGCCGTAGTGTATATTCGGTGGAAACACGAAAGTGAATTCAGTACAGCTATTTTGTGTTCAAAAACCCATGTAGCACCATTGAAGCAAATTACACTACATAGACTGGAGCTACTAGCGATAGTAATTGCCACGCGATTGTCGCAGTGTGTGAAAAATAATTTGAGCCTGTCAATGAACAATGTTCGCGTTTGGTCCGATTCTCAAATAGCTCTAGCGTGGATTAAAAGTGACAAAATACTAAAAAATTTCGTTGCTAACCGGGTCGCCGAAATTAGAGCATGTGAAGCACAAACGCATTATGTTTCAACCAAAGAGAATCCAGCCGACTCACCAACTCGAGGTACAGATGCGGAAAAGTTATTGAAGGCGGATTTGTGGTGGCAATGACCACAATTGCTGAAAAGAAAAGAAGAAACCTGGCCTACGAGACACCAATCAAAGATCAATACGGTTGAGTTTGAAAACGAAGTCAAGAAAAAAGACAGCAAGGTTTGTGTGACACCTTCGATAAATAGACCGTCAATAATCCAAATTGAAAGGTTTTCGTCATTGACAAAACTGCTGAAAGTGACTGCCTGGTGTTTTCAATTTATAAAAAATTGTAAAAGCAAAACCAAGACATTCTTCGTTGTCGCGGAAGGATAGAAAATGCAGCCGTGCCTAAAGACCAAAAGTTTGCAAAGCTGCTACCAAAGAACCACAAATTCACCGAACTGACGATTAAAGAAGTCCACGAGAAAATACTACATCAGGGATTACGACATACACTTTGGGCTCTCCGACAAGAATATTGGATCCCTAAAGGACGTCAAGTTGTATCGAAGTGCCTTAATGCTTGTCTGGTATGCAAAAAATGGGAAGGAAAGCCTTACCAGATTCCTCCTATGCCTGCATTGCCGGAAGCAAGAGTTTCACAAAAGCCTGCATTTACGTACATCGGTTTTGACTATGCCGGTCCACTGACAGTCAAGGATGGTCATAAAGTCTGGGTTTGTCTATTTACGTGTGCAGTCACGAGAGCTGTACACCTTGAACTTGTTCGAGATCTGACGACGTACGAATTTTCATTGTGTCTTAGACGTTTTATTTGTCACTGTGGTACCCCAGCGAAAATTATAAGTGACAACGCCAAGAATTTTAAGTTAGCAAAATCCACGCTTGACATTATCTGGTGTGATGTGGTTTTAAGTGACGATGTTCAAGACTATGTCGCTCAGAAAGGGATTACCTGGCAATTCAATGTTGAGCGAGCCCCGTGGTGGGGAGAATTTTTTGAGAGAATGGTTGGGCTAGTTAAACGAACTCTGAAAAAAACATTGGGAAAATCCAATCTGACATTTACAGAATTAGAAACTCAACTTTTTGAGGCCGCAGCTATTTTGAATTCACGCCCCTCAACATTTGTTTACAACGAATTTGACGATAACAAGCCCCTTACTCCTAATGACTCCTAATGAAAAAATCCTGTTGGTTTTCCGAATCCTGAAATGGACCTTATAGATCCGGACTTTGTACTTGGAACAGAAAATAATGCTAAGTCGCTGTCACGGCGTGTTCAGTATTCGCAAAAAGGATTGAACAACTTTTGGAAAGTATGGCAGTGAGAATATCTGAGTCAACTAAGAGAATACCATACCCAAGGCCGAAAGAAAGCATCCTGTCACCAGGACCCCAAAGGCAATGATGTCGTTTTGGTCAAAAACGACTTAACTCGAGCCAAATAGAAGATTGGAATTATCGTTCAATTAATTACTGGAAAAAAATGGATACGTCAGAGCGGCGGTGGTTCTCATTGGTAAAAAGAAATTACAAAGGCCATTACAACTGCTAATCCCATTGGAGGTTAAAGAATAAAATAATTTAAATCTTATTTAACAGCATATTATCTTTTACTTGGATTTATTTGCGCCGGCGGATGATGTCGGATTTGAAAGAATGAAACAAATCAAAAAAGCTTGTTTAAGTGTTGATATATAGTTTTTGAACTGCACTAATTGATGGTCTGATATTAGAGTCTTTGTATTCAAATGTTTTTTTTATATTTTCTTGGACCCAAAATTTATAGCCTAGCAGCACGATCGCAGCTTTGATTTTCGTACTGAGGGTGCGCTCATTTAAAATCTCAAGTTAAAAAATAATTAATAGGTTTGTTAGTTGATTTAATTATTCAAGCGCATAACAGTTACCACCATACCTGCTGCTGTCGTTTTATAGTAAAATCTTAAAATCAAATTTTTCAGAAAAGTTCAGTAAAGTTTAAAAAAATACATTCCTTAAGCTATGCCACTTTATGCTCTACCCAGCGAACCAGTTTTCATACTTTTTTTAGGTTTGTACCAATTATTTAGCTCAAAGGTGAGTTATGGGTGCATTCACGTTCTCCTGAATTCATAAGGAAACTCGGCACCCACGTTTAGCATTTTATGAGTAGCTTGAAGTCTACATAAATTTATGTAGTAATTATCAGGCTACCCATAAATTTAGATGAAAACATAAACTTATGAGAGAACATGAGGTGATCCAGAAGTTATGTAAAGCTTCTGAAACACATATAACGATATGTAAGACTTTATTGGACCCATAAGACTTATGTGAAGCTTCTGAAACGACCCCCTGAAACAAAACATATGTCCAGTTACACCACTTTTGTTTTTTGCGATAACCGCGGCAATAAAACAAAACAAAACGGTTACCGCAACCAAAGTTTCATATATTCGTTTACTGCAATGCCTCAGTTGGAGCTTTGTGGGCCTCTAAAGGGTATTTGTGCGATTGTATAACTGTCACCAAGGGTGATGGAACGATTCCATCCCAGTTGAAGCTTTTGTTTCACTTCTATATTCTCTGTTTAATTATTTGTAATCCGTCCAAAATTCACTCCTACCTAGCTGACCATCCAGACACCTGAGCTTTTGAATACAGTATATACGCGGCCCCGAGGGGCCGCGTAATTATTAACAACGTTATGTATCATCATAACTAAATAGATGGGCATGGGATATATGTGATGAGACTTGCATTTAAAAGGACAATTTTTATGTTAAACAGCTGAACAAGAGTTACAGTTGAGACAGGGTGTGTATTTCAAACCCATTTTAATTTTTCCTGTTGGGCCACAACCCAACAGGTCTTTAATTTTGATTCTGGTATCTTTAACACTGTTCTAGCGTTAAAGTATATGCGGAGTGTGTTTTACACGTCTTCTATCATAAATGTGCATCTGTTACACTGAAATGCTTTGTAATTCACTGTGTGTGTGTGTGTGTGTGTGTGTGTGTGTGTGTGTGTGCGTGTGTGTGTGTGTGTAATTCATTGCAGTATCACTGTGTTGTTGAGATCGGGGCTATTGATGAGAAGTAATTCGAAATGCAAAAGACTGCCAAAAAGTGATCAACTTAGAATCGAACCTATGACCTCATGGTTGAGAATCTATCAAACTAACCACTCGACAACATAGATGACAGAGTCCCGAGACTTCACAAAAGTACATATATAATTAATAGGATATAAAATATCCTAAGCAAATTGATAACAATAAATATAATAATCAAGATCCAAAAACAGTTATATAACACGACACATAAATCCTTATTTGCAAAATCGTAAAATTTAGGACTTAGGACTGGAAAATTTTGTAAAAGCTTGGCCCAGGTCCACAGCGTTAAAATACTCGTACCTAAAATATTCAACGACAACTAAACAATATTCCTCTGTGGTCTCCTTGGCACAGAGTACTAGCGCGTTGGTTTCTTAACCAAAAGTTTGCTGGATCGAGCCTAGCCGGAGACAACTTTTTTTTAAATTTTACGCAATATTCGCTAAGTCGATTTGCTGTTAACTAATTGCAGCAATAACTTATTTTACGTCTTGATCCCGTATCCAATGTGCACTTTGTACAAACTTTGTTAAAATAGCTAAAGAAGATGTTTTGTATGGAAGATAAATCAAGTAAGTAAGTTGTTGCTGTAGCTGGCCCAACAGGTTTACGATGACCTCTGGCCAATGTGTTTAAAAAAATGCTTGATGCTTACTGAATGCTTTTGCCGCAGATTGGTCTTGTTTCTATACTTACTGTTGACCTAGACTGCGTATCCTACTGTAATAACTAGGTTATTTTTAGCTAATTACATAGTTAACTATGCACAAAACAAACAAATTTGAAGCTTGCAATATTAACGCAAATACTTTGTGTCGTGTCCACGCATTTTTGTGGCAGCTCTATCTGTGTATTTTTAAATATGATAAAGTGCTAGTTATTTTAACTTCATTGTTTTGTGTGAAGACTTTTGTTGGATTTAGAGGACTTTTATGTCTCGTATGTCTAAATGTCGAGGCAAAAGCTGCAATTTAGTCCTAAAATTTTTATCAGAATTAGCTTTGGTGTTGTTTCGTACTTTTATTATATCAAAATACATGCAAAATAAAACGATATAGGTATATAATATGATTAGATATCAATATGACATCGTGAATATACATTACAGTATGCTAATATCAAGAGTACATAATAGCGTCTCACTTTATATAGAAGAAGAGTGAAACACTCTCCAGCCTGCCTGTGTTCTAGCACATGCAGATGCGCTGGTCGTTTTCAGGCTACATGTTGACATTCTGTTGACAACAAGAAAATTCAACACGTTCAAACAATGGGAGATAAACGCACGGTAAATTTTTGATGGGTAATCAACGTGCGACACGTAAACAGTTAGAGCACTAGAGATCTACGAAGATAAGTGATCGCTCTATTAACTGATTTGCAAGCATTTGTTCAAAAAATAGACACACAATAGACCACAATTTTATAGACAATATCCAAATAAAGGACTTAAAAGTCTTAGTTTAGACTTGGGGTTTTGATAATATTGTGGTGTATATTTGACTAGCCAATACGTGTATAGGAAGGAATTTTACAGGAAGCAAGCATGAATCGAGCCTAAACCTTTGGAAAATGAAAAACTTATGGAGTAGGAGAATTTATGTAAAATGTTTTTGACGTAGATAAAAGTTTTACGTTTAACACCTTGATAATAAAGAATAATTAGAGTCCTTTATCTACAAGTTCTAAAGCTAACATTTAGATTTTCAATTAAAAATTGAAATAAAAACTGCACATGCGTAATTGCTGTCCTTAATCATTGTTTTAATACCATAGCATTTTCAAAATCAGTTTATTAAAATTTTCAGATTACTATTTTTCACACTGCGATTATTTCAAAATTTAATGTCAAAATTAAATTGTCCCAGGCTACATAATGAGTTATTGTTCTGAGAACAAATACTCTTACGCATTATACTGATTCTAAAAACGATTAAAATTTATAACAAAATTCTCACCACAGTCTCAGTTCAAAGTTCTAAAACTGCTAAATTAGGTTATAATTTTGGCAAAATATTGACAACTTGAAAAAATTGAACTTTTAGTCAATGTAATTAACTTCACTGGTTTACATAATGCATAAAGAAATAGATATTGTACGTAAAGTATATGTATGTTAGATGCGAACTGTACTAAACGTTTACTACTAACCTACAAGTATAAGTTATGTATGTAATTTCAAATGAGCGCATTACAAATATATACCATAGACATACCTAACGATAGATAAATAGATAGATAGATAGATAACGATAGAGCTGCATACGTACGTAATAAGGTTTACTTTAAAAAAACGCGGCATATTTTTGCTGTTTTTAGGCGGAAACGGATCAAGCTACGCTACGAAGGGCCTCCACGAAAGTCGGCTTGAAGCGGCATCAGCTGTTATTTATCGACTGGTTTTGTGCCTGTTTAGGTTGAAGCTGTAAACTCTAATTTGTTTGCCAGCGAGGCAGTTTAGGTTGCAGCGTGTTTGTGCGCTGTGGCCATATTTGGTGCTTCTTGAGTTGATAAATCAGGTTTGGTTTTTACAATGCAGGCGGGAAATAATTGAGGTGTCTTTATCAGAGTTTGCTGGTTTAAAACTTAATAGAGTGTAAGAATGAGTATTCTGACCAGTATTATCTGTACGGGCTTAGAAAATATCCCCATGTGTGGCGGTATCAAATCAGCACTATCGGGCGATTCAAATTGGCAAAATTACAAAATATTCACAACACTAAAGGTCGATTCATACTGGTTGGCTGCCACATGTCTGTTTAACCGGCAAACTTACTACCTTACTGGTCGGTCGGTAGATGTCGCGTGTAAGCGTACACTGACACGATTTTCATCCCCCTCCGGAACCCTACCCAGCGGTAACTTATTTTTACCGTAAAACACCCAAACCCCCAACCCCGTTATGTGTGTCCAGTGAAAACCCGCTGTCTCCCTAGACTTAAGCTAGGCTTTATGAGCTCCATGCCTTTAAACTTGCACCTATCAATTTATTTCATAACTTTATTTTAGATTGCGATTTTAATTCATACGATTTTGTACAGACTGTTTATTTGTAATCCCTGCACTATAGTTTGAGCAAATGCCAGCACCGTGGGCCACTGGGAGCAGACTTGCAGACGGCGGGGGTCAGTTCAAGGCCAGCAAATCCCAGTTCGAGTCACGTGATGCCGGAATTCAATCCAGCCCAGATTTTTCGGGACAACCCCCGTCCACTGGTTCTAGCGGGCGCCCTACCCCCAGTTCCGCATACGACACCCCCCGGGAGACCCCGGTTTCGGCTGGGCGCGGACAACCAGTTCGATTCAGCCCGAATGCGCCGGGATCGGTTTCAACGCCGACTTTCGGGACGGCTTCGGATCGATCTACCCCGGTTGGGCCACAGCTGAGTCAAGGGCAACCCTTTCAGCCACAGCGGTTTCTGCCACCCGGCGCTAGGCAACCCTTGAATGCGCCACAACCACAGCAACCGCAGCCACAGTATGGAAAACCGGCACCACCGATGCCACCTCAAAAGCCTGCCGTCCGCCCTCAAATGGGACAACCACAGCCACAGCAATTTCAGCAACAGCCACAGCAACGATTTCAGCAACCACAGCCGCAACGATTTCAGCAAGCCGGGCAACAACCGCAGCAGTTTCAACAACCAGCACAGCAACAGTTTCAACAACCTCAACAGCAGCAAAGATTTCAGCAACCGCAGCCACAGCGATTTCAGCACCCACAACCGCAACAATTTCAGCAGCCACAGCAGCAGCGATTTCAGCAACCCCAACAACAGCAATTTCAACAACCACAGCAACAACGCTTTCAGCAACCACAACAGCAACAAGTTCAGCAACCACAACAGCCACAATTTCAACAGCCTCAGCAGCAGCGATTTCAACAACCACAACAGCAGCGATTTCAGCAACCACAACAGCAGCGATTTCAGCAACCACAACAGCTTCAGCAGCAACAACCGCCGCAACCGCAGCAACAGCAGCGATTTCAACAACCACAGCCACAACAGTTTCAACAGCCGCAACCGCAGCAACAGCAGCGATTTCAACAACCGCAAAGTTTTCAGCAACCACCACCACAGCAACAAATGGCTCAACAGCCACAGCAACGATTTACACAACCACAGCCACAGCAGGCACAACAACCGCAACGATTTCAACAACCACAACCACAGCAGGCGCAACAACCCCAGCAACAGCCGCAGCGATTTCAACAACCACAGCAATTTCAGCAACCGCAATCGCAAACACCGCAGCAACGGCAACCAACCGGTGAATTTTATGGGGACCAGCCAAGACCCCCCGTTCCCGACTACAGACCAGTGGTGGGGGGTGGAGTGCCAAAACTGCAACTTGCCGGAGCACAAATTGAAGATATTAAAGCCTTGGAAGCAGGACGCCGTGTGAGTTTAAGTAAACGTGCACAAGAGCAGTCGCTAGGGGGGGGGGGTGGGAGTCCATGATTTTGGTTCTATTCTTAAGAGTAGCTGGAAGTTTTTGCAATTTTTTGGTTTTTAACTCATTTTTGGGGTACTTTTAATGCCAAAGGGGGTATGCCAGCCCCAGCCGTCCTAGCGGAGCTGCATCTATAAGTAGAATAGAATGTGGGAAAAATAGTAACGTACATTTAGAGCTAAGCTAAGCAAAAAACTTAATGGCTAATGTATCAGAATAGTACTCATTTAATGGATATAACTCCATTCTGAACGGAAGGAACTTTTGTTTATATTGTAAATGGGTTATAGATTAAACAATTTTTGTCAATTAAGTGTGCTCAGCAATAGTCTTTCTGCTATTAATTTATGTTCTGGTGAGATTGTTACCTCGGAAATAAGTTTTCGGTTCCTTTTTAAGAAAATTGGCCAAAAATTGCTGATTAATCAGACTAAAATAATCAATATATATATCATTTGTAAAAAAACTACATGACGTTCTTGAATGGCTATGTATAATTTTACCGTAAATAAACTTGGAATCTTCATTATTACAAACACTTGTTTGTCGAAAAATGGTAGTTTATTGGTTGCTTTGTTGTTGCTATTGTGTTATAAATGAGAATTAGGGCCTATGAGACTCGGGGGCTGTGGTGTAGTGGTAGCATGCCTGACTTCGAAGCAGGCGCCTCCATTTCTTTCATTCTTTCTAAATTGGGGCCTCCTCTTTCTATTCAACAATTGTTTTTCTTTTAGGTTGGAAAATGGACATTACAGCAATTAAAGCAAACCGACGGAATCGTACCGGCACAGTATGGCTCTAATAAGTTCGAAACTCGCAAGGGGATGACTGAATACGGAGCACCCAGAGATACGCACGGAAAACACTTGCATCGACTCTGGGAAGAGGAACAAAGTGTGAGCTAAATGGGGTATAAAAAAGAAGCGGGAGTAAAAAAACGGAACGTAGTTAGAGCCATTATATGCGTTCAGTTTTTCTGTACGCCAATATATATGCTTAAAGCTAAAGCTTAAGTTTGCAGTCTAAGTTGCTTTAGTTCAACCAGTTGCCGCACTTACGTTGAATCAAAGCGCCTGGTAAGTACATAGCAAAGCTATAGATACAATAGTAGCTGGAATTTATGGTGGACTAAAAACGTCAAACCTTGCACCATAGGCTGTTTTCTTCGTATAGGTATATAAACTTAAAAAAATCAGTTCAACCTTCAATAAGCCATCAAAACCTTCACCGATGTAACCATATGTAAACATCTTAGTTTGGCTTCAAGTTTCCTATCGAACGCAAAACTATAACATATCTCCCCATTGACTGTCGATTTTCTAAATAGATAGTTCTAAATTTTAAAATTTTGAAATTCCTTATCGGTTGTTGTAGAAATTCCCGGAGCACGTGTTGCGTGAGACAGACGGTTTGATCCCAGGTCAGTACGGCTCCAACAAGTTCGCCAGTCGGAAGGGCATGACGGAGTACGGGTCGCCCCGAGACGTGAGCGGGAAGCACATTCACAGAATCTGGGAGGGGCTGCAGGACGGGGCGGTCGTAAGTAGTCCTTCAAGCCCTTCAAGACCCTCTAAGCTACTGGGGCCTGTTGCTCAACTTTACAAGTCTTACAGTTGTAACAATTATTGGAGGTGGAAGATCAGAGGCCTATTTTAACAAACTCACAATTGTGACATTTGTTAGTGCTAAATCAGGTTATTCGTAATAAAATGGCATGCATTTTAATTACGAACGACCTGATTTTGCAGCCAAATTTGTCGCAATTGTGAGCCTGTGAGTTTATTGAAACAGTCCCCATGGAGTATTTCAATGAACTCACAGTCAAAATCAGGTGATTTGTAATAAAATGGCATGTATTTTTATTAGATATCACCTGATTCAACAATCGTTGTAATTGCTGGCATGTGAGTTTACTGAAATTAGGCCCAGGTGATTAGGTTTATAATATAGGTTTACATATAATACATATAAATTCATTACAAATCACCAGACTTTTCACATCCAATTGTTATCATTGCAGGATTTGAAAATCTCAGCAACAGGGCCCAGAGTTCTACAAGTCTTACAACTGTATTAACTAGTAAACTTCAAGCGTGTCACCGCTAGGCCGAATCGCCGCTAGGCCGAGTCGCCACTAGGTCGAAAAATCGCCTCTAGGCCGAATCGCCAAAAGACGGAATCGCCGTTAGGGGAAAAAAAGTACAAATGAATATGAATTTATTGAGTACAATTTTCAAAAATGTACAGTCTCTTACCATTAACAGAATTTAGTACACATGGTATTACAGTCTGTACTGTATATGCACTGTGCATGTAATAGATACTGTTTTACACGCATTACTGTATGTATTCTCCTCAAACAGATTTTCGACCTAACGGCGATTCGGCCTAGCGACGATTCGGCCTAATGGCGAAGTTTCGGCCTAGCGGTGATTCGGCCTAGCGGTGATTCGGCATAGCGGTGAACGACCAACTTCAAGCCTGGGTACAGACTACAGACGTATGTATGTAAATGTAATTTAGAATCATGAAAAATTGAAAGCGATGGGTGCTGACTGCTGACCCACAAGTATGTAAGATTTTTTGGAACACATAAAAATTAGTGTTAATTTGATGTACATAAACAGGAAACTCTTAACAATATATACTTTTGAATTAATTTACACACAACTAGGCCAAGCAATGAAGTAATAGTGCTCCTCAGCCGAAACTGAGGACTGAATTTATAAACAGGCTGGCACAACGAAACTATGGCATGCACTACGGTACCCAATTGACCTACAACTGTTCAAGATAATCCTCAACTAAACCGATCTGGTGCAGTTCACTGAAAGTTCAATAGAGTCTATTACCAACCTATTGACCTTATTTACTTGTGAACCAACAGCACTTAGCCTATCGGTTATTGTTTTATGCAACAGAGCCCTCAAGTTATCCAGCATCAGCCTTCAGTGTCATTTTGAAGCGGTAACCTGTAGAGCTGCGTTCGATAGAAAAAATGTCAGGCTAATCAATTATTTTGTATTTTTTTTACTTTTTCAGGATTGGTCGGAGGATCTTCTGCGTGAAACTGACTCTATCATCCCGGCCCAATATGGCTCCAACAAATTCGCTAGTCAAAAAGGCATGACCGGCTTCGGGGCTTTTAGAGACACTCGTGGAAAGCACTTGCATAGAATCTGGGAGGATCCTGATTTCTTCACGCCTAGCCCAGAAGACGAAATTTAGTTTGCAGCAGGGCAAAAAAGTTTAACTTTAACTAAAAAAGTTAGGGGTCAGGGCTTAACTTTGACTTGCATATATAAAAACACCCTTAGTCTAACTTTAAATTGATGTTATTTTAAAAAAGTTATATATATATATAAATGATTTTCGATTTACTTTAACTTAAATGAAAATGGCTCAACTTTTTTGTCCTAGCTTGCAGTATGTATTAAATGTTAGTCCTTGAGCTAAAAGCCTAGGCTTCATATTATGTAGCTGTTAATGTTATAGCTGGGTTTATAGGCGTATGACTGAATGTTTACGGGTACGAAAAGTATTATGTCAATGTCAAAGACTGTCTTTTAACGCACAGTGAGTTTCTAAATAAAAAACACAAAAAATTAATCCAGCTTTGAGCTAATGTGTATTTATTGAAGATTATTCAAAGTACCGTATTTCCTCGAATAAAGCCCCTGTCTTGAATAGAAACCCTGCCTTGAATAGAACCCCCATGTGAACATTCACGAAAAAATAAAAGCCGTGGGGCTCTATTCGAGGAAATACGGTAATTTGACTGGACCTAAATTTTAGCCGGTAACTGTGTAATTGAAAGTAACAGTTAACAGTGATTTCCTGTGGCGTATGTCGCGGCTGGATGCCTGTATATATGCTGGACCCCATTTATATGATTTCCTTGCTTTCTATGCAACTTTGAGCTAAAATCTAATACAGTTGCTAACTTTGCAGTTTCGTTCTGCACTGCCATAAATATTGAAAGAAACATTAGTTTGATAAATAAAAATAATTAAATAAAAAATAATAAATTCAGCTCGTTTTGCTGTCACTTTCCAGAACGTTTTGAGTTCGATTCATACTTCAGTTCCCTGTCCGTTCATCCGACGTTTCTAAACAAAATTTGAACAGTACCTACAGTACCTTACAGTATACTTTGTGAATTTGTTCTTGTTCTTGGAAACAGACGTATAGCTGTAAGTATGAATCAACCGTCAGTTATTGGAATAATATCGATTGATCAATAATTGTTCGTAATTTCCCCAATGCTTTTACGAGTTACTAGCGCTTTCTGAAAACGAACTAACTATACTGCCTGCTTTTGTTACTGTAATATCTCCATGTGTGTTGTATGATGCTTGCTTACAAATAAAACAGTCTAGGTATTAAACTAGTTAGCACCTTTTGCGACCTACAGTAACACATAATGACCGTATTTCAAACTAAATCAACAGCTTTAAATAGTTAGCGTTACTGGGTTCATTAGCATCTACAAAAAACAGGCTCAAAAATGCCAAGCAGCTTAGGCTTAAAGTGACAATTGTTGGATTAAAAGATACTTCATTGTATCACTTTCGTTTGGTTTCGAATGTTTCGAGCGTATTTGACAATTGGTCATCATTTCCCATGACTGCCCATTTGCCAGCGCTCCTGTGGGTCTCAACTCTACTAGCCCTGCAGACAAGGGCACAACGTATGTACTCTTAAGGGTCGATTTATACTTACAGCCGTTTGTCTCATCAGTCGTTAAAATGACGTACAGTAAATCACGTCTGAATAATTTTTTGATGACTTTTTGAATGTACGGACAAGCGACTGTAAGTATGAATTGAACCTCAAGACGTTTTTTGACATTGAGTAATTTAAGTTTTAAATACTAAGATTTTAGAGTTTAAAATTTTTGAGTTCAAGCTTCAAGACGGTGTCACAGGGTAAAGTAAATCAAGAAAATCATCCGGGGGACTATTTGCCTCGGAGAATTCCACCCTCCTCCCGGAAAATTTTTCTGGAGGAACGATTCACCCCTTGACACCGGGATTATTAAATTTTGAAGAATTGGCTTTGAGTAAGTTGAGTAACACTGCAGTTAAGTAAACCCCGGCTAGGATCCTTACTGTTTTTATTAGCCAGTGAACTTGTAGAATAACTACAATACAAATTTGCATAAATAGTAAACAGACCAATTAATGAAGCAAATAATTAATAAATAATACTTAGGTAATTTTTATAGTAGGTACTTATTTTTATTACTCTATAATGATAATTATTAATTTTTTATGTTTCTGATTGCAAAATGCGATGAAATATTGTTTTACCTATAGTCAATAGGCTGGTAATTTTGTACGCTATGGTAGATCAAGTCATGCGCAATTTTTAATTCTGAACAGTGAAGCTCGTTAGTCTACTGGATTGATTCTCGCTCAAGGACCGATAGATCCCGGGTTTGATCCCCGGACTTCTTATATTTTTGCAAAATCAAACTCTTCTTAGAATAGGATTAAAATTCAATTGTAAAGAAAGTTTCTAAAATAATTTGACGCAGAACTCAGCCGTCAATCTGTTAACGACGGTAAAATAAACTTCATTGTGTTGAAAAATTACGGCAGGGATGACATTTTTTCGCTGTAGTATTCTCCGGCGTCATAAAATAGTAATTTTTCACTCAGTACTCAGCAGACGAGTTTGCTGGTTTTGAAGTAGTTACAGTTCACTAGTAAACCTGTAAGGCTTTGGAGCGAATCAGCAGTACATGTGAACAAAAAGCGGGATTTAAAAATCAATTTATCCACAAACAATGGCCACGTTTAATATATCCTCCGGAATATTGACACTCTGCACTCACATGGTAACCACTTCTTACTCAGCAAAAGAGCTTGTTGGCTCACATTTTAGTCTGCAAATTGCCTATTAATAGTTGTCTGTCATACCAACTTGAGCTGTCGATGGCAATTTATGAACCCATGTTTGTTGCAGCGGAGCCGCCAGTCTGCAAAACCAGTTGGTCAGAATGGACGACGTGTCCCGCGGCAGATGTCGACATCCAGACCGCCCAAGACCTGTTCATCAAAGAGAGCGATGAATACGGATGCATGGTTGGTCTATTTCAACGACGAACATTTTCAACGACGAACATTTTGCTTTGATAAATCGAGTTAAATTTTAAGCAGAGTTGAACTAGTACAACAGCACTGCCACATAAATTGTAATTTGCGATCTGTGTCAGATGAAAGTGACAAGAATCACAACTTATAAATTTAGCTCAAAATAAGAATTACATGACTGAGTATTTTGAACTAGCAAATTTTGGCTCTTGGACCTGGTAGCAAAGTTTTGTTAATGTTTTTACATACGTACGTACAGATAGACTTTCATCGTAAGTATCCTACCGGTATCCTAAAAAATAATTCTCAGAAGGCAGAAAAAATTTGCACTTTACAGAAATTTTGCAATTTACAAACAAGACATGAGGGTTTACTACAGAAATTAGGCTCATTTTCACTAGAGCAATAAGAAATCAAAAGATTACGTTTTTAGTTAGGTATTTGATGACCGGCTGGGCCTTAATTTTTATTGGTTATCTTTTTTATCTTAATTTCATCAATTCTCATTGCTTATTTCTTATTTCTGCCCAGTGGTAATTGCAGTGGATGACATTATAGGGATCGGGTACTCTTGATTATGTAAATCAGTTTTTATTTCAGTTGCCTCCTGAATTCATCGATGCAACGTTTGATAACATCTTGATAGAAAAACGCAAGGCTGCTGTGAAAATGGACGCGGAGAAATTACAAAAATTGGCGAAAGATTTTGTAGCCGCTTTTCGGAAGAGCAGAAAAAAACGGTCCGAAGATGCCGTTCTGGCCAAAGTCGGAGGAAAACTACCCAATAAAGCTTGGTTGAACCTGAAAAAAGTTCACATTTCGGGAAAAGAACGAAGAGCAGCCATTAGCGTGCGAAGTCGAGACAAATTGCGGACACTGAAGCGACATGGAAGAAGTGTCGCTTTTGTCCAGAGGATGAAACGACACACAGTGAAGGATGAAAAGCCCGAGCCAAAACCAGGCAAAGCAGCAAGAGGAAAATCTCAGTTTTGGCGACTGGCAAGTTTCATCATCTCCAAAGTCAGCCCAGACGAAGAGGAAGTGCCAAAAATGGACGCAGATTCGTTCGCAGAAAAGTCGGCTGACTCTTTGCAAATGTTGATGGAAGCCTTCAGTATGGTGGAGATGAATCTGAGAGAAACCGGCCGGTCCCTTCATGAGGGTGACATGGAGTTTCTGAAGGAGCATTTTGACATGGCCTCAGCAAATGTTGGCGTAATGCGCCAAGATTGCGAGGCCATAGCCAATGAGATGAACTCTGAGATGACCGACGCCATGGAAAACATCATGTCCGGTTTAGGGGATGACCAGGATCCGAACGAAATCATCAAATCAGTCGCCGGCAGCATCGATGAAAATGACAATGCGACACTGAACAAAATTGGAGAAATTATTGAACAGGCACTGTCCAACAAGGAACCACCACCTATGAAGCCTAATATGGCCTGTGGTTTCTGCAGCAAACGCGTGAGATGCTGCAAGTAAGTGACAAAAACTACATGATGGGAAGAACATGAGCCTATTCTCATTCGTCTTTTAAAGCTTAAAGCCTGGTTCATACTTGTCCTTAAGAACATAGGGACAGGAACTAGGCATGGGCACGTTTAAATGGTTTTAACCGTTTAAACGCACTTAAACGTTTAAACGGTTTGTAACCGTTTAAACGTTTACGGGTTCAAAAAACGCGGTTTTCGAACCGTTTAACGTTTAGTACATTTAAACGTTTTATACGCGTTTAAACGCTAAACGTTTAAACGCTTAAGCTTGCTTGCTCAACCGTTTAAACGATTAAACGCGTTTAAACGCTCACTTGTTTTAACCGTTTAAACGTTTAAACGCGTTTAAACGCTCACTTGTTTAACCGTTTAAATGTTTAAACGTTTAAACGTTTAAACGGTCAAAAAACGTTTACATCCGGAAAACGCGTTTAAACGTTTAAACGCGTTTTCTCATCTGTAAACGCGAGCGTTTAAACGTTTACAAATTTTTGTAAACGTGCCAATGCCTAACAGGAACATGGACAAGTTTCTGTCAAGTATAGTGCAACGTTGACAGAACTGTTTAGTCTATTTTTTTGCATACGAGCTGGGGCCTGATGCTCAGCTTTACAAGTCTTACAATCGTGACAATTGCAAGTGCAAAATCAGGTGATTCGTTACGAATTCATTATATAAATTCATTACGAATCACCTGATTTTGCACTTACAATTGTTACAGTTGTGAGATTTGTAAAGTTGAGCAACAGGCCCCGTGATCTAAAATTTTATCGTGAAAAAGTTGGCTCATTAGATTTAAATTTGTAGTTTAAACTATTTGTACATAGTTTTTGAAATTGCTTAAGGTGACGCTCCGAATAACTTCCATGACTTTATTATCTTATAAGTCGACGTAGGTTCCAGCTAGAATAAGTTTCGTTTAAATATACTAAAGCCTTCTACAAATCTCGGTTTTTGAGCAAGTTTCACGTTCCTGCTGCCTTGTTCTAAATTTTTATGACCGATTGAAAATTTCTATTTTCGCTAAATGCGCACAATTTTTAAAACGGCATAACTGAGCGAAACTTTGCTCAAATTTTGCGATCTATAGCTTAAACTGTAGGCAATTATGTTGCCAAGGTGTATCTTTCGTTAACCGGTTTACATGAGGCAACGCGCAGGCAACGCGATTTTCAGGCAATCTGCAAGCAACGCGCGTTGCTTGGAAGTTGCTTGCAAAATCCATTTACACGAGGCAATTTTCAAGGCAAGGCAATTTTCACGAGGCAAGCAACTTAGCAACCGACCACCAGGCAACCAGCAAGCAACAGCCAATCAAATTTCAGCCCGCCCAAATTTCAAACTGGCGGGTGTTTTTGTGCTAAACGGTGGAGTCAGTTGGCGTGGCACTTTTTAGCGCGTATTTATGTCTCGACGGTTCGAGTTCGAAAAAATAGGCCAAATGTTGGCCTTTGAAAGGACATGTAAATAAGTTTGATGTTTGACGCTGAATTTGAGTGGACCCTTTTCAACTTTCCTCAGTCCTGCACCTGCTCATTGTACGTATATGTAGCAGCACAATACAAGGAACGGAATTATTTTTAAACGCGCAGTTGAAAATACATATAACATATATACATATAACTAGTTTTTAGGGCACTTTGGAAAATCAAGCTCCAGCGAGAATGCTAACATCTGATTGGCTGTTGCCTGCTCGTTGACTGAAAAAGTCGCGCACGTCGCGACTGAAAAATGTTGTTGCCTGGAAATCGCCTGCACGTTCACACGAAGCGATTTTCAAGCAACGAGCGTTGCTGGCGCGTTGCCTGGTGGTTGGTTGCTTGAAAATCGCCTGCAAATTGAATCGTGTGAACCGGCCTTTATAATTTTAATCCAATTGTTTTGGCTCAAAAAACACTATTTTTTTTAAAATTGGTCAACTTTAAAACGCCGCTGAGTTTCACAAAAAAACAGAAATTAACATTTTTAAAGAAGGTACACCTGCATCTACTTATTGTCTAACTTTAAGTCAAATTTCAGAATGAAAACATGACATGGAGGAGAGCTACCACGAATCAAAAAAGGCTATTGCCGATTAGGAAAACCTAAGGTTTGCCCACACAAACGACAGTGTCAAAAAATAGAGCATATTTTTAGCGCAAATAACCGTCGAGAAAAGTTAGAGAAGCCAAAAAGTAGCTAACGAAAAATTAGCTTGAAAAATACGTGTTTGTCAATGTCGCTCAATGTAATTTGGAATTCTTTAGATAGCTTTGCCCACACAAACGACTTGTCAAAAAGTTGCAGTCACCTATTGACTGTGTAAAACCGTTATCAAAAGTAGCAAAAGCCATATATATATACGTACAAATTTTCTGAAAATCTTTTTCAAGAGTTTGCTACATTGAAATTCAGGTCAAAAAATAAGTTCAACAAAAGTACACATTATGCATATCAAACGAAAGCTAATTCACTGCTGAACAACCTTTCTTGAAGAGCAAATTTCTAAAAACGTGACTGAAAAACTTTACTGCCCAAAGTCAGTTATTCGGAGCGCCACCTTAAGGACAAACTGATGGGAACAAGGATAAGGTAAGGTCTAGTATGAACCGGGCCGAAAGGTGAATACTGAATGCGTTTCGCACTAATGCACTGGCTCAAACGTAAATGAGTCAAAATAGGTAGTTACTTTTCAACCAGATACGTTTTCATTGGATAATTGAAGTCATCTGAAAGTATTAGAGTTCTTTTGAGGCCGATAATGTGCAACGCAATAACGCATTCACCATACTTCTTAGCAGGAGAATGAAATAATAATGTTGAACTCAAGAGTTGAAAAAGAAATGAAACACTTTGCTTTTGGGCTTAGGTACCATTATAGGCGTAAAAACACGTAAAAATCATATTATGCCCTAATATAGCATCCTTTCTTTCGGCTTGGTTTACTAAAAATAAAGCACCTACATATGATATAGGCTATCTTTATAATCAATTTCAAAAATAAGTAAACATTCCTCCACTATAATCTAATACCTACATACCTAATCTGAGTTTTTCGTGATTAAAAAAAGCTATCTTTTGTTACAGAGATCGAATCCTAAATTGGCTGGATCAGCAAATTGAGACGGAAAAATGTCCTGGTCAGAATATGGCCTGCTCGGTTCCGCCACGGGCTGATGGGACGTGCCAGTTTAACAGCACCAGTAAATATTACCAAGACTTCAACCCTACCGATCTAGCCGAGGGCAGTGGCTTCAACTTCCAGAAGTATCGCGCGGAAAAGTTGAAATTGAAATGGCAGCAGTTGGTCCACAAGGACGATTTGACCATCAATTGTGTCAAGTATGCTCAGCTAGTTACAGTATTGCCTCGAATAAAGCGCCGGGGGCTTTATTCAAGGCTGGGTTGTACGATTTTGTTAGCATCTTCCTTAGGGCTTCATTCAAGACTGGGGCTTTATTCGATGTAATTGGATGTTTTTGTTCCTTCTAAAGAAGGAACTATTGTTTTTATCCGTTGTTGCTGCATTGCAAAACACTGGTGCATTCATTGGATCGCCTATATGTTTTACCTGTAAATTCAGCATGGTGCTGGCCGCTTTTTTGTTTGCGTATATGCAATGCAACTACTTAATATCAATCAATCAATAATAGATGGTGTTCTGTAGCAGTGACAAAATTTTGCTGCCTCGGCAGTTCGGCACCGTAATGTTTCACCAGCAGTATACCTATAAGTCGTTCTGGAAAACACTGTTTATCGCGTCTTAGAGCTGATGAGCTCAGATCAAAGCGTAACTTTTGAGCCTAATGGCTAGATGCAGCGGGATGCTTAACATCCTGCAACATTGTTTTTAGTACGTAGTTAAATTAGTTTAGATCGCAGAGTAGGATGCAATAGGATATGCAGTGTAGCCTAGTCAAAAATAAGCTAGGTATACTAATAAAAGGTAGTGATCATAGATGCACATTGGGGGGGGGGTTGGGTAGCACCCCCCCTCAGACATCCGGCACCTCCCCCTCAAGCGCCCACCCCCCCTCTGATGGCCAAGAAAGTGCCCCAAAATGCGAAAAAAATTGAAAAGTTGCAAAAAATTTTCGCCTGCGGCCAAAAAAGTACCCCAAAAATGAGTTGAAAATCGAAAAATTCTGAAAAATTTTCAGCTGTCGCCAAAAAATGGCCAAAACTAGGGACCACCCCCCTTGCGCCAGGGGTAGGGCACCCCCCCCCCCTCAAACATTCACGCGTGCATCTCTGGTAATGATCCTACTTTTAGGTAGTGATAGTAATAGTGTAGCCTACACTAAGTATGGAACATAATAGATAGGTAGAATAATAAAGGTAGACACCGGGGAAGGGACCTTCAACCTTGCCCCTTTTTGGAGGCTACTTGTTGTTTTGTCTGAGGCCAAGTCTGACAAAACACTTCATGAGAGAAAACAGCTAGAACGACATTTAAGACTTTTGCATTCAGCAACGCATGTAGAAATTAGATTAGATTAAATTATATTGTATTAGATTAGATTAGCTTAGATTAGATTAGAACTGCTTAAAATAAATTGGACCACACAAACCGGGGTTCACGAAAAGCTTTTTTTGTAAACTAGGGTCAACTTTCTTTTCTCTCCGTCTTAAAATGAAAGATAAAACTTGGACTGGATTTAAGTGAAACGCCTTTTGCGATTCCCAACCACAGATCAACAATGAGTTACAGTTGAATTAGTAATTCTCCTTTCGCTGAGAGGTAGAGCAGAGCAAGATTGTAAATGAAGACAACTATACTCTTCTACTGACACTCTTCCTGATTCTAGCTAATCGGCTAGAACGATACTCAGGGCAAAACCGCTTAAGTTCTGTTCTTAGGTTTTAAAACATGTCTTGAAAAGGGAGGTAGGATACCCCGTCGTTTCAAGACACAACACAACCAAGCCCAGGTTGCGCGGTCTCGTTGAATAGGGATCGCAATAGTATCCAAGGTAGTACCTACCTATGGTGCTGAAACGTGTAGGGTAGCCCTACTGAATTCGAGATGTTTAAAATGCTATTTCGGCTAATCATTCCTCTGGCCGTTCAGCTAGAATATGGTCAATAAAGTGTCATTACTCTTCCCTATTATATACTAATCTTGAGCAAAACTCCGTTATGTTTGTTTTTTGTTTTTATTTTGTTTGTTTGTAGTGAAAACGGGACATGCCACTGCTGTTGTGCGAATATGACGCCTACCAAAACTGACAATGGGTTCGTTTGCGGAAAACAATGAAAGAAACAAACGCAAGAAGTATACAAAAACTGATATCAAGCTAGTACCTACTTATACAATTAGCTACTAAACCAATTTGCGAACACTGGCAGAGACAAAAACCGTTATGTTGTGCATTTTCTGTTAATAAAATAATAATGTGTTGGACGTGTAAGTAAATTGTCAAAAAACTAATGTCGGACCAAAAAACGCTGTTTCCTGAGACATGACTAAAAATGCTGTTCCCTGAGACAAGAGGAAACAGGCTATTTCATTACGAAAGAACTCATTGCAACAAGCATCACGAGTACAGTGCTTAGTCAGTCACCAAAATCACGCCACCAGTTTTGTCTCAATTTTTGTTTGATATGTTTTTTCACAACAGTGTTACAGACTTAAATTTTCATAAGTACCATTAGGTTTACCGTAAGTCCGTATAATCTCGAATAAAGCCCAAGGACTTGGTTTCGTAAACACCTTAAATGGAGCTTAACTCCAGGCTTTATTTGTCAGGGTTATTTAAGGGGTCTTTCCCACATTCTTTGTTCCTTCTGAACAAAAATTGCACCACAGCAAGTTTCTGTTTTGCTAAAATTTCAACTGAGCCAAGACCAAGGTATAAGAAAATCTGCTGAATTCGTAACGAATCGGGCAAGAATTTTGTAATGAAAATAAGTGCAAATCATACAAATGTACATAAAACCATGGTTTAGTATAGATACTTTGGTGAAATCCATTTATGCAAGCCTGGGCTTTTATCCCTTTCCACAGTGGCTTCAAAACTACTATTGGCACTATGTCACACTAGTGAAACCTGTCGGCTTGATGTTTCACAAAATCATGTCATGAGGATACGATACGTATCGGTGGCCGAGTGGCAAGGCGTGACAGTACTGGCCCAAAGCTGTCCTTGGGATGCCAGCGCAGTCTCTGGTGACGGATCAAAACCCAGCCACAAATTGGACTTAGTGCAATTTAGAAAATTTCGGGAAGGAAAGGGTTAAAATTTCGCTAAACTTTTTTTCTGGGGCTGTATTCTAGGCTGAGGCATTATTTGAGGTAATACGGTGAGCCGTTGTATTCACGACAGCATATACATCATGTATTGAAGAACGAAGATATCAGAGGGAGGGGTAGATATATACCCCCTTAACCCACTATATGCATCCACGACAGTGACCGTGTAGACGGTTTTACCTTTAGGAACAATGTACATGTTTATAGTCACCACAACTTATATACAACAATAACATGCAAAACTATTATTCTAACGGAAAGACACACTTAAGAAACCAATTAGTGTAAATGAATATAATAAACGCCAAACGGACTCAATACATGAAGTAATTTAGTCGCAGTTTCAAATAGATATACATAGCTACAGTCCCGGCCAGAAATAGTGTCCCTTCGCGTTCGCGAAGGCGAAGGCGCGAATGGGCTTCGCGAATTCGCGAAGGGCCAATTTTCACGAAGGCTGTCAAAACTTGGACTGCGAGGTCCTCAAGTTTCAGTCAGCTGGGGAGGCTTAAAAGTACGCTTCTACAAGTGTATATGTGTGTATGCTTTGTATATGTAGAATAACTTTGAATACGAAATACGTAGAAAATTAGTAGTTTTATAGTATTAATATTAGCAAAATTAATTTACTTATATTTACTGTAGAACTGAACTAGTTCAATTAAGTTAGCGGCTTAGTTTTAATTCCTAAATTGTCACGGTTCTCAGCAAATTTACGTTGCACGCATAACATCAGTGTGCATAATTAATTCTGTTTAGTCTTAGTTGAGAATAAAAATAGCTGGCTAACTCGCTATTATTCTGTAACAACTGCACCAATCCTTAAAATAGAACTTCACCAATCCTTAAAATAATAAACAATTTGTTTTGCAAGAACTCCTATGTTTCTATAAATTCATTTCGCAAAAACATAATTGACCAGTTCTTAGTTGTTGAGTTGAAACCTGGAATACAAAGTTTACCCTGTCTCAATTTATACTTGTAACGCAGTTACCAACTTTAAGTTCAACCTCCCTTTATTTCCTTATACGCAGCCTGTATGGTTAGAAAGTTACAAGCTAAAGCAAAATGCATCTGCCTGCTCAACAAGGCCGTCCTGGGTTGGCCGCCAGGGTTGGCAAGTCTCGGGTTTGCAACCGAGACCGAGACCGAGACCAGGCAACCGAGACCACCGAAACGAGACCTACGAGACCGAGACCAGCCCTTGGGGGGGACATTTTTTTAGGTTGTAATTATACAAATTTGAAATTCTCTGAAACGTGTAAATTAGTAATTAAGTTACAAAAAAGTGACTATTCGGTTAGGTTGTATCGTATGAGTGTATCACTTGCGAAGTTGCAAGAAACTTAACATTGTAACGACCGGATGCATGAGAGTAGGTGATTGACAGCCGGAGAATATATACATACGATTATTTTCTCGCTATTTTGTCAACTTTTGGTTATTTTTTAAAAGTTTCGCACACTTCTTTGCAAACCACAGTGCGTTTTATAGTGCATTGTCTTACATATATTTTCACTTTGGCAGCCTGACTCAGGTGCCAGCGTAAAATCGTCCGTGCTGGTGCAGTGGTGCTACTAGCAGAAGTTCGGACCAGAAACGTTTCTCCCGCTGACACAGTTATGTGGGGGAAAGGTTTGATGCCCCAACCACTCTATAGCCTGAAAAGCATTTGACTGTGCCTAGGTTTTTTCAGGTAATTAATGTTTTGACATGCGTTGAAAGGTTGGGGCTCAAGAAATTCAATTAAACTGCCGTCCAATGCGCGCTTAGTAAAGTTGCAGAGGCCCGCGAATTATTAATTTAAATTACAAATCAGCTACGAACTTAGCACTATTTGGTAAATGATGGTCAGTATTTTTACTGTTTACCATATGCTTTAGAGGTTCCACATACTATGCAACATCGCACGTCGCACATCGCAAGTCAGACAACCCATTCTAGCTCAAACTTTAAGTAAAAAATCTAGCTTGATGTATAAAGTTTATATACACTTGAAGTTCGCCAAAGTTTGCCGGTGAACTGACATTCTTCTGCAGCAGACAGTTTTGACCATTCCATGCTTGGCAATATGTTTGGAAACTGGAATTGTAAAAATAATCTTCGTGATTTTGGAAAATTTTGAAAACTTCAAGTCTCATCTGGAATACCGAGACCACCCTCGGTTTTCCTACCGAGACCGAGACCGAGACGGAGACCAGCCTAGTCTCGGGTTTTTTACGAGACCGAAACCGAGACCGAGACCGAGACTGCCAACCCTGCTATCGGCCCTTCATAGTCCTCTCTCCATGTTGCTTTAGGGCCTATTTATGCCCTTGTAGCCGACTATGCACTAGATAGGCCCCTCCTTATGTTGCTTTTGAGCCTATTTAGGCCCTTATAGCCTGCTGTGGACGAGGTAGGCCCTTACCCTCCCCATGTTGCTTTGGGCCTATTTAGGCCCTTATAACCTGCCGTGGTTGGAAAAAGTTTCCGCTACGTTTTCAATTAATCAAAATCGGCCTAAAAGTAATTTTTTTTCAAATTTTGTTCTTGGGGCTGCCGCCCTGCCTTTTGGATTTACTGTTCCTTCCTTTTGCTTTTCATGAAAGCATGTATGTGTATATTTGTGCGTTCTGCACTATTTGCTAATACACTCTTACGTGTATCATTTAAGCTGTTTTATTGGGGTAAAATTGACATTTTAAGTAAATTTATGGTTCGCAGTGCCAAAAATCTTTTTACAGTTTTCAATTTGCTAGCTGGTGCACCCTCACCGCCGCGCCGGTTTTCTAATTTGAGGTGTTTTGAACTCCAATTTTACGTTCAATGAAAATTCGGTCCAAAAAGTTGGTTTATCAACGAAATGTGTTTATATGTGTAGTTTTTTACGTTATAATCGCATCTAAGTGCATTTTAACACATTTCAAAAAATGGGGCCTATTTGTCGGGGGGCCTATCGGTGTCCGAGCCCCCCCCCATGGAAAACTTCTAGATCCGCCACTGGATATGGATGAAGCCAACAAACAGTTTAGTATTAAGTTTACAAGACATTTCGGACATTTACATTGACACTATTGTGTACTAACAACATTATTATTATTATGTGTTTATCTCGGACAACAGTAGCAAGTTAGTAGAAACTACAAAACAATAATGTTATTTTGGAGCATTTAAAAATCGTTACCAAAAACGTTATTTCAAACTCTGCGTTGAGATAAACTCAACTACAATAATTGTGCCGATAATTGGAGTCAACAAGTTGTTTTACTCCAATGTGGTTAACATTTGCTTCACTATTTGCTCAACAACTGCTTCTATTTTGGTCCCTTAACCTCGCCCCCGTTTTCACCATTTACTCATTCACTTACCTTTCATTAGTACACTTGTGAATACGCCGGTCAATATATTTTATGCGTTGCGTAAATTAGCTACTAGTTGGTTTATTTATGGTTTGCCTAGTGTGTGTGTGTTAGAAGGCGGTGTATTGATCCTCTCGGCTCGTGTTTGGTTTTTACAGAGTTTCAAATAATCTACGCCCTAAATGGCCCGTTTGCTCTAATACTCTTTTCTATATTAAACCTCTTAAATTAGGTGGGTCTTGCGTGTTGTTTCTGCTTAGCTTTTGTAGGGACTCGTATTTTAGGCTTTTGGTCAGGTAGCGTATAAACGTAACGTGTGAACGGACTACAGTTGGAAATGGTTGGGATATTACTATGTGGATATGCAGCAAAAGTATGGAATGAGTTAAGATATCGGATATACGAGCAAGCTGGGAGCAAGTTAAATTAGCTTTGAATGAAAAGTTGTCTCTTCCAGAAGTCACTCCTGCGCCAGTCATCAAAATGTAATGAAATAATTTTTCGTAAACGGTTTGAGACTTGGGCTATGGCGGTTGGTGTTGACTGCAAGGTTAACCGATTTTGACTCTGCAGTTTTAAAAGACAGCAAACAAGAATGTTATGAGACTGGGATGGGCGAGCTATGCATGGACGTGGTACTCTTTGATTCATTATTTACAAAGCGACAAAACTAAATTTGCT
>JASANF010011417.1:0-17406 GCA_030248245.1 Trissonchulus sp. WLG1_4
GATGAATGGGTACAACCCTGTCGACCGAATTACACATATTCATAGGTGAGCAACCCCTTAATATATGTAATTATGTATACATATATTCTGTCCTATGAATATGTATAAGAGTGCATCCTCGTGAGAGGATGCATACATATATTCAGCTTTGAATATATGCAAGTATTCGGCAGTGTTAAGTTAATGGCCGAAACCTCAGCCGTGTCCTAGTCAGCTGTTGTGGATGGAGGCACATAGCCGTACTACTACGTCTAGTAGTAAGTAATACATTTTTATTCATAATAGACAAGCTATTTTTTTGCAGTTTCAGTTTTTGTTTAAAAAATTTGGTAAGTTAAAATTTGTGTGATCTGGTTTTTGCATCAATTTTAACTTGGGCGATTTGCTTGCTAGGTGGCGGTATTGACCGCAACATTTCGACCCAGACAGTTATATACGTATCTGTCTGGGCCGATGCGTTTATTTTACCTGCACGCATGTGTGCGTGTGTGTTTGTTAGTGGCCGTGCGTGCGTTACCAGCATGCGCTGGGCTGCTGGGGGAGGGGCTTATTGTTAGTTGGCCGCCATAGTGGCCGCCATTTTGATAGTTAGTTTCAGTTTCGTTGGGTAGGGGTTGGGTTGTTGGGGGTGGGTTGTTTGTAGTGTTGTGTTTTTTTTATTTCAGGTTGTGCTTGCTTTTCCTTTCAGGTTAAACTTTATTTGATTGTATATTCATAATATGTTTGTTTTATTTCAGCATTATTTTTTTACTGCTGCGGGGAAATTTTTGGCGGAAGATTTCTCGTATTTTAGCCAGGTATGTTTCAGTTTTGAGTTATTTTAATAGTACTTTAATATATTTTGCATTACATTGCATTGCATTTTGCAGAAGCCAGTCGATTTACTGGCGTTTTACACAGCTTGCAATAGTATGATTATTCAGTTATGTTGATAAATTTTTAATGAGTGAGTGATATTAACTAGATGTTTAGTATTTTTTTAATCTTGTTAAATATAGGAGCTAATTT
Organism: Trissonchulus sp. WLG1_4; assembly: GCA_030248245.1. Classification (NCBI taxonomy): domain Eukaryota; kingdom Metazoa; phylum Nematoda; class Enoplea; order Enoplida; family Ironidae; genus Trissonchulus; species Trissonchulus sp. WLG1_4. The sequence goes on from JASANF010011417.1 coordinate 1,009, forward strand.
CATCTGAATTTTATAAACTGGTATATGGTTCTGCAATAACTTACAGGCCTTTATATTTACTATATGGTTTAAATTTCTATTTCAGTCACGGTCGGCGGGCACAGCGGACGAGCAAGCAATAGCGGTGGTGACTCACGGCCGGGCTGCGCCGCAAGTCAAACGTATGTTTCATTTGTTTTGGTTATAAAGTTTGAACTGCATATCATTGTGGTTTCTTATTTCTCATACTTCTAGTGCATTAAGGATGTATGGTGTTTAGTACTATCGTCGCCATAACTACCGCTCGTTTTATTATTGTAGCAGTAGTAGTATTAGAGTACTAGTAAGTTCAAAGTGTGTACATTGTTTATATAATGTATATATCTTAGGTTAGTTTCGTTTTATTTCAGAAGTGAAGTCGAGGGGCGCGAAGTGGTCGTATTGCAGAAGAGGTCGAGGCGCAGGATTATTAGTCACAGGTACGTTTGTTTTTAAGTGGTTTGTTTTTTAAAAGTTGATTTTATTGTGCTTAATATTTTCCAGTATAAATGTTTTTTTACTTAATTTTCGTGTACTTGATCACTAACAGTAGCAGCACCGTTGTGGTGTGAATATATTTCTTATAATTATTTATTTATGATGCTTGATTATAACCAGTAGCAGCACCAGCGTGGTGTGCTTGTATTTTTCTTAATCATTTCGTAAATATTTGAAATTATCTTCAGCAAAATTTGTTTTGTTTTCCATTTTTATTTCAGGCACGGGTGGCGCCCAGTCAGTCAGGCTGTTCGGTCGGGTCGGTCGCTGGTCCACGGATACTCTAGGGTAATTTTCTGATATAGGTGTAACCAAGAGTACATAACGGGCAGATTGTCATACTCTTCCCATTATGTACTCTTGGTGTAACATAGGAAACAAACAGCTGAATGCGACTTTTTAACAGTATTTTTTACCTTTTTTTAATTTAGTGAAGCACTCTATTAACACACTTAGGTATGTCGTCACGTCAAGTATGTACGTAGATAGTATGTACGAGGAAGCATTCTTCCACTATTGCTTTTTATAGGATCGTATATAAGTTGAGTTTGTTCATACATCAAGGAGTTTGTTGCATTGCATAAGCTGCTACCTTGTGCCGCATTAGTGATTTTTTCTTACCGATTTGACTAATAAGTCAGTACCGTATAACTAAGTATGCACCGCCAGATTCTCTTTGTGGTCGCTCGTGCAATCATTCAATTTTTATTACTAAGAGTTTACAGGCTGGCTTCAACCATAATGAGGACAACTTTTATTCTCGTGCGTCAAATTATAAAGTATGCATTTTCACTTTTAATCAACTGAAACATGTTCAACTAATATTCCAACGGTCTCCTTTCTGGTTTATCATGATTAAATATTAAAAAAGTACCCGTTTTACTTTTAATTTTTACTTAAAAAATACTGCTTGATTGATGTACTGGTCTTTGGTGTGCAGAACAGCTGACTACAGTTTATCACCTAGGGTTGACGTGGGGATATTACCGACTCCTCATATAGTGTTACCATGTTTGCACAGATTCATTTTACCAAATTCTTTCGCCGCGTCCAGTCGTTTATGGATAATCTGAGCGAAAGGTTTCGGTGTTTAAATTTAAACAACTCATCTGGTACAAAGTTTTCAGTAACATTTTTGAATATTCCTCAAACTGAAAATTTTAAATTGCTGGAAAGACAGTTGCGTTTTGTTCACAATTTAAAGCCTGCTCGATTGTCTTCAGCTGTTCGACATAATGCCACTGCCGAAAAAGACTTGCGTGTATTGCCAGAAACTAATCACTGCCTCCAATTTTAGCCGCCACATTAAGAAATTTCATTCGATTCCCATATTATTTACAATTGCTAATCCAACTAAAGATGCATCTGTGCAAACATTGGAACTACTGAATGATTTTGAGCATCAACTCTTAGATTATTTACATTCTTCTGTTCGTAACTGTCCCGGCTGCAATGACTCAGCTTTTCACCTTAGCTTAAATTACCACTACTGTTGCTATACTAAAGCAGAAGTACTTTACTATTTACTTGAATCAGCCTTGAATGCTTTTGGCGTACATCACCTTGCTGTTACGGACCGTATTCAACTTATATGTAAACTGTATAATTACCTATAGAATGTCTGACAGTACACATACTCAACTTAAACAGATATATCTTTCTCCGTCCAATCCTGGATCATTTGGTGGTGTGCGCAGATTGTATAAGTCAGCAAAAGCTGCAGGGATAAAAGTAACTTATGATGAAGTAGGAAAGTTTCTAGAAGGCATCGACTCGTACGTTCTACACAAACAAGCTCGTTACAAATTTCAAAAGGGTAGAGTAAGGGTTTCTACTCTAGATGAACAGTGGCAAGCTGACTTAGCTGATTTGTCGAGTTTATTTAGAATGAATGGGGGTGTGCGTTTTCTGCTTTTTGTTATCGATGTCTTTTCCAAATTTTTATGGGTTATTCCTCTCAAGCATAAAAAAGGAATTTTAGTCAGTGAAGCTTTTTCGAAAATTTTCTCCGAGACTAAACGACGTCCCGGCTATATGTGCACTGATAAAGGCACAGAGTTTTTATCGCAAGAAACCCAAAAAGTGCTCGAAAGCGAGCGTGTTGTGCATATTATGCCTCAAAGACGTAATGGCAAATGCGTTGTGGTTGAACGTGTTATTCGGACTATAAAAACTAGACTGTTCAAATATATGACCGCTAATTCTACTAAACGTTACGTTGACCAACTGCAGAATATAGTTGATAGTTATAATAATACTAAGCATCGTTCTATTAAAACAAGCCCTGGCTCTGTTAACTGGTCAAACCAATCAAATATACGTAAAATTTTATTTCCAAAAATCAAACCAGCTAAAATTTATTTCAAATTTTCTATAGGTGATATAGTCAGAGTTCAAAGCGATCAAAAAACTTTTGTTAAAGGTTTTAAAATTCACTTTTCTATGGAAAAATATGTAATATTTCGTCGCCTACATCGTCATCCACCGCAATATAAATTGAAGAGTTCGGACGGATATTTAGTCCAAGGTCTATATTATGAGCCAGAGCTTGTTCGTGTAACTAGTTGAATAATGTATGTTATTGTATCTAGCAGCGCGTGTAAAGATTACTATGTTAATAATACTGGTGTTAGCTTTACTAATGTGCTTGAGGTTCCTATTCAGTGCAGTTGTGTCCAAGTGGCACTAATTGAGTGCTTTATTAATTCTCCTAACCGTTTACCATCTTCTCTGGTCTATCTAGAAAGTAATTTAGTTGTAGAGTCTCAAGTCTGCGGCTCAAAAAGAAAACTACTTAGTATTTTTCAGCTGGCCCCCCACGTTACTTTCATCAAGCCAGAATATTTTTCCGTATCAGTCCCAGAAATTAGGCAACTAAGTTTTTCTCTAGTACCGCATAGCCAAGGAATTGATTTAATTGAACTTTTAAATACAGAGATCGTCTTGAAACTTCATTTTTTGGCATCTTCGTAAATCTTCCGCATTTGTCGGCAAAAAAGGAATGATCTGTAGACTCAGTCATTATGACGTGCTGTTCAGCTCAGGTGTTCTCTTATTACCAAGCTCCGTCTATATCGCAAGAGCCTGCCGACTTTAAACGCGGCTGTTGTAGTCATCGATACCGGAACGCTGTAACCCTGAAGAAAGTTGCCAATTTTTCACGAAGTTCTACTGCGCGTAGTCGGAAGAGACCGCGTAAGAAACGTTCAAAGTCTACCACTTCTCGGCGTTTGAGTCTTAAACCTCACGTAAACAAGGCTTTGAAACGCCGCCGTAGTACTAAGAAAGTTACTGCTAGACTACCGAAAACCCGGAAAACTAAAAAGCTCCAGAAAACCAAACGGCCCAAGAAAAAAGAAAATTTTTAAGTCATGAAGCGACAATGTTTGACTCAATCAACAGACGATGTGCATTGTGTGAAATCCGAATTCAACTTATTTGCGAAAGTGCCGCGCCAACACCAAGTAGAGGAATCACGTTGGTGTGTTACACCATGTGAGACTCACCTACCGTCGGATACTACGGCTAGCTTAGACTTTAAAATTAATTCTACTCCTTCTACTTTTCTTGATCCATCAATGTTCATGAAATTACAGTTCAAAATTATATCTGATAAAGATGATGTGCCCGGCCCCGACGAGGAATTCGCGGTTCCTGTCAACAATTTTCTCAACTCATTCTTTAGTTCTGTCGAAATATGGTTCAATGGCGTGCAGCTTGGTCCACCCCGCAACATGCACCCCTGGACTTCGTATTTAACTGCTCTGTTTGATTTTGATTCGCAAACGCAAAACAGTTTCCTGAAGTCTTCTCTCTTTTTCCCTGATAGTTTCGGAGTCATGGACTCTGCCGATCCGACGCTTAATGACGGTGCTAGAGCTAGACTAGCGAAAGTTCATAGTGGTAAACTTGTAGATTTATTTGGTCCTATCCTAGTTGATATCTTACGCACTTCTCGTCCTTTTCTACCCGGTATAGATATTTTACTACGATTTCACCGCACCCAACCCTCATTTTGCTTAATGTCTCCTTCTTCAGGTCCCTTCAAAGTTAGTGTACATTCCGCTGCTATATACTATCGTAAACTGGTAGCCACTGATTCTACACTACGTGGCATAGAGAGTAGAATAGTTAAACAACCGGCCATTTACCCTTTTTTACAAAAAGAAATGCGTGTGTTTGTTCATCCTGCGAACGCTACAATTTTCGAAGAAAATATTTATGACGGCGGTGTATTACCATCGAAACTCACGGTTGGACTTTTGGCTCAGGGTAATTTTACTGGAGAGTACTCCTCTAATCCGTTCAATTTTGATCAACATGATTTACAGCAAATTTCACTTGAAGTGAACGGTGCGGAGGTTTTTTCTAGACCTTTAGATCTTCAGTCGACCAGCGGTCAACCTAGCATAGTTCCATATGCAATGATGGTTCTAAATCAACCTGGACAGATTGAAAACACCCACCTAATTATAGATTATGAAAGTTATAGCGCAGGTTATAGTTTCTATGTGTATGATTTGACACCAGATGGGTGTGCAGGATACGATCATGCAAGTTTACCAAAGGGGGGGTCACTTCATTTAAAGTTGACTTTCAAATCCCCCCCGAAAAAAACTCTTGTAGTATTGGCATGTTTTGACTTTGAAAAAAGTTTGTATATTGATTCAAATAGAAATTTTGTAATTGAGTGAATCTTCTTTTTCTTCTTAGCTACGAATATATAGCTAAAACGGTATGTAGTGAAATCATTTTTGTCTAAAATAGTTTGCCATGAAGTTTGTCACGCCATTTACTATGATTTTATCCGGATCCACAGGCTCCGGTAAGACATTTTGGGCTGTAGATTTAATTAAAAATCAAGCAAAATTTCTCGATAAAAAATGGGATATAGTATGGTGGTGCTATGCTGTGTGGCAACCTATATATGACCAATTACAGAATCAGTTTCCAGAAATTGAATTCATTAAGGGTTTTCCATCAGAACGTTTAGATTCTTTTGCAGATGTAACTAGCAATAAAGTGATTTTTATTGACGATTTATGTGAAGCCACTGCAGATACCAAAATGTTGAGTAGCCTGTTTACTCGCTTATCGCATCATGCAAGGTGGTCTGTTGTTTTTTTCATGCAGAATCTTTTTTATGAAGGTAAAGCAATTAGAACGGTCACTAGAAATACGCATTATTTCGTACTGTTTAAAAATGCTCGAGATGCGGGAATTGTAGCGACCCTTAGTCGTCAGATTTTTCCGGAAAAACCAAAATTTTTAGTTGATGCGTATAGACAGGCTACTTCAGATAGGTATTCTGCATTACTAATAGATCTTCACCCTTCTACCCCTAACAATATGAAAGTTAGGGGAGCAAATTTAACTGGAGATATTTATGTATATATCCCTAAACCTTAGTTTTTTTTCTAACTATCCTGCAAAAGTATATCAACTTCGCAGAAATTCCACATGCTTTCTCCCTTAGGACCGCCCGGGCTGGTCGTAGCATTTGTCAGTCATATTGGGATAAGAAGCCCTGGAGGACCTAGTCCGAAGGCAACCCAGACTGGCAGATCAATGCGCCAAGCACCACTTTGGTGGTCGCGATCTCAGCTGGGTTAGGTTGTAATGCTTGTGGTGCTATAATAGTTGATCACCTTTTGCAGCTGATGGTTACATATTCAGTAATGTATGCTTACTGGAATAATTCTACGTCCTCCTTAAAACTATTATCTCAGTCTATGGATCCACCAAATATTGTTTTTGATGATGATCTCGTGAAATGTCTTAGTGAGATAGCTTATAACGTCTTGTACAATAACAGTCTTAATTTAACTGAATCTGATACAATCCAGTTACGTCCTCATAAACATATTCTTAGAACTCTCGCTATTATCGACACCATTAATCTCGTGAAAAAACGGCGAATCTTGACGAAAAATCCCTTCATAGTGAAAAAATTGGCGGAGCTTGGCTTGAAATTTAATGGCTGAACGCATGCTCTTAGTACCTGAGGCATGGGTGAAAAACTATCATGATATGGAAAACAAATTACGTTCTGTATCTGATTCTACTAGTGAACCTATACCAACTGTAGACATTGCTGCTACAAATTCCGATAAGCCCGTTATTGAGTCGTCCAAGTTCGACGGGCTGAGTGAATTATTGCCTAAAATGTTACGTTCAAAAGCCCGTATAATCTTACACTACTTTGAAAAAGCTGGCGTCGGTATGGAGCCAGGGTCCAACCGAATAATTTATCCTGATAAATCTGTCGGTGGACATTTAATTGATAATTTACGCTTCTTCTTGCTACCTAAACATTTAAAAGTTCAAAAACCTCTAGATGCTAATGACTTTCGGGACCTTATGCTGTCTTCTGGTGTTCCTTCTAGTATCTTAACTCAAAGGACTGCTTGGCAGAAACTATATACATAAGCTTCTGTATTATGTTGTCATTGTTGTTAATCACTATTGCGTATCTGCAGTGCTAGTGTCATTGTCAGTAGCTGGCGTTGATCATTAACTTTTGAACCTTTGAAAATGTTCATGACATGACTTTAATGACAATAAACGAATCACGTAGTCAGTTAGAGTCTCGTTGAAATCCATGCTTAGGTTCACAAACCTATACTTTTGCCTTTTTTAGCGAATTTTCTTGCGTGTATAATTTAACAGAAGGTATAAATTCACCCCGATTATAATTTGACCAACACTGTAAAACTATAGGTTTGCGAACACTGAAACAAATTGCAAAAACACTATGAAACACGGAACGGAACACTATGAACAATAATGTTTACAAAGATTATAGTTACAAGTCAAAATTAGTTTTGAAACTAGGTACAAGGATTGATAAGGTGAATATTTTAGGCGGTAAAGTATATCTTCTCAAGAATTTAGGTTCTGATCTATCAAAAGCTTAGACGAAATTTCTTTATTCCACTTTTAGGGTATTGTAAAACGAGAATTTTTAGGGTGTTAAAGTATGTAGTTTTAGAAGTAGTCCGTAAACGTATATACAATGCACAATACAATAGAAAGTTGTAAAGTAATTAGATGCACTAGGAAGAGTAATATTTTTACGGTTTGTAAGTTTTTGTTATTGCAATCAAAACTAATTACTTTTAAGTATAAATTTTACACCACTGTTGATAGTCTTCTTAGTGCATCTGATACAATTAATTAAGCTAAGTTACGTTAGTTAACAAGAGGGCGCTCGTTACTCTCCACCCGCTTCTCCATGGCCTTTTTCATCCGCATGAGAGGCAGCTGCCCCATCACCAGACCCAGGGCAGAGTTGTTCGAATGCGACGACGCTGAAATAAGATGACTTAGTTTTAATTAATTTTTAAATTTGAATTAATTTTAGTTAATTTTGATTTTTTAAGTCACCATGTAAATTATAATTGCTAGTCCATTACTGCGCAACTTGTACTAACAGCATATTTTTACGGGAAAGTAAGCTATTTTCATAGTTTAAGGTTTCGTAAAAATTTTTATGAGAGCAAAAATTTAAAACTAACCCCTGAACGTCATTGGCTCTTCGTCGTTCTCGATAGTGAACGTCATATCCACTACTCCTCCTAGTTTGTTGATGGTCATGCGTTGAATCGCACCCATCGCCTCCGCCCGGTATAGAATTCCACCTGCGGACTTGCCGTAGTGGATCGGAAGCTGATACCGCTGAAATAAAATGTTATACAGTTAACCTTCGGCATCAGCATCATCAGATAGGTGACCATTTTACCAGATTCAAATGATAGATTTGTATTTTTATAATGATCAAAAATTTTGAACAAATTTGAAGGAAATTAGCAATTCTCACCAAACGGATTCCACGAGGGGTCCACTGGTTGTGCCGCAAATGAGTGTCTAGCTCGTCCAGCAACAAAATGCTGCTCTGGTCCTTTGCCTCCCTCCTGGTGTTGGCATTGACTGAAAATAAGTACATAAAATTGTCATAATTGCATTTAGTCTATTTTCGTATTGGATGAAGCTTGTATAGTGAGCCTTAAGTAATTAGTAAAACTTTTTTCAATGAACACGTAGTTTATCACGTAATGCTAGTAGACAAATGTAGTACCAAACATGTAAGATAGACAAACTCGTACCCCTGCCCGTGAAATTGCCCCACGTAATGGTGGCGCCCCAGGCAGTTGTGACATATGTGGGCTTCACAGTGGCCAATTTTTTGGCCAAAATGGCCATCGCATCCACCGGGGACGTTAGTCTCAGCACCTGGGTGCCAAGCACAGCGCTGAGCCCTGGTCTCTCCGCAAAATATTGTGATAGGGACATGACTTTAATAATTAAATTTAAATAGTATATAATTATAAATCTGAAATAGGAACATACTCTGTGTAACAAACAAGGCATAGTCGTTATGAAGATATATATTGATTGAAATTATTTTTTGTTGAGAAAGTGAATAGAGGGGTTCGGTCATGCAATCCAGTATATATAAATAGAATTCTCGAGCTTGATTCTCAATTACACTTTCTTAAATAAGTGAAAATTAGTCAAAATTAGAGTTAAATTTTTTTGATAGCATGGTGTCTGGATTGCACGTGCAGAGACACCACGTGCAGGTACCCTCGTTTAGTTGCAATTCCTTAATTTTTTCCACATGAGTAGTTTCAAAAATTATGTAAATGGAACTGTATCTAAACTGTCTCCTCACCCCAGACCTTGCAAGCAAGATCTGAAGCTTTTTTTATTCACTTCCAACATGTAATAATAACAATCAACATATCAAAGTTAAAGCATACATAACAAATATAACATACATACAAACGTATGATAGCAATACGAAAAATACATAACTTATTAGAGCCCAAAGATATTCCTAATTTCGTTCACGGTGTTTTTAATATACGGTGTTAAATTTATGCTCATATGGCTCTGTGAACCCCGATAAAGACTTTCGGTAAAATCCTCGTACCGCCATATGAAAGAATCGTCACTGATCTGCATACCACAGTTTTCATTGGGGCACACAGAGCAATATGTTTTCCACTGTGATAGGCACGCAGAGTGCACATTCTCATGACGGCACTCCAGGGTAGGAGCTTCAAATTCATAAATTTGCTCCTCACAAAGGCAACACTTTGCATTTATAAATTCAGGATGTTCATGAGCCATGTGGCTGTCGAGATCCCATTTATTTGTGTACACCTTATATGACAAATTGGGCCCGCATAGGTGACAGCAAGAGAGGCCGTCAGTTAGGTCCTCTAGAAACGACCAGTGAGGAATATGTGTGGGGTCCGACATTCTAAAATGCAACCATTTTTTATATCGTAAAAAATTATGTCATACATTCAAATATTGAAAAATTGTGGGGCTCCTAACCTCATTCCCACGCCCCCCGTGACTCATGGTTGTTTCCTCCCTTGTGACTCTCTCCCGCAGTTAAAGTTTAGATTTAGGTCGGTTGTGTCCGTCTAACAAGTCACTGTATATATTTGTGTAAGTAGTCTTAAGATACTAGTGCTACTGTACTAATATTTGAAAGTTGTCAACATTACAGGAATTCGAAGGTGTTTGAGTACCTATGTGTAAACTATAGTTTTTGTACGTTGCTATGACGAAAGGTTTCGATGTCCGCATAGCAAATCACTGGAAAAAACCTAAGGTCTGACAAAAAATAGTTGCAACTACTGAGAAAACGAAACCTGTGATTTCGTTCGAAAAGAATAGATTTAGACTATCAAGAGTACGGAAATTAGTCGCAGAAGTCATGCTACTAAAATAATTAGGTGGCGCAACTATTTTTTTGTAAAACTTTAGTAACAATTTAGAATTTGTTGCTTTTTGCTTGATAAATTTAATATATTAAGCCCTACACGCAACTACGTACAGCGGTGTCACGTTCACGCCCGGTCACTACTGACAACAAAAATCTGGCCTTGTACATGGTCACTACAAACAGTATAAAGCAAGACTTCTGGAAGCTTGGTTGAAAAGACAAAATCATGCAAACTTGTTTTGGGTACACAATTCTTCAACCATGCTTCCAGAAGAATGATCAAGAATCAACAATGTCAATTAGCAAATTACTGGTCATCGCCTTCATACGTGACAAAACTACAAATGTTGTCAATTGTGTTGTTGAGGAAATTATTATACTCCCTCAAAACTCTTTTAATGCGTGCAAGTTTGACACAAGCATAAGGCGTTAGCCGATCAGTACCGATGCGGATGTTCTGTCGGCAGTATGGGCAACTCAATGCCCATTCATTCCTTTTGCACTCATCGGCCCATGTAGCAATGCATTTGAAGCATACATCGTGCATGCACCTTAACCCCGACCACTGCCGAGCCAAAATTTGTTGAGAACACACCACACAAGTCATTTCACTCGACGGGTGTTCGTATTTGACGTGTCGTGCTAGGTGCTGCTTGTCAAAAAATAAATTCAGACGCATCGGGCCTCCCTCGTGCGGGCCACAGTGCCTACAGCACATGCCGGTTTTTAGCGTAATGTCCACGTATCGATTTTCCATTTTTCTGAAAAATGCATTACTCGTAAAAAAAATTGAAATCTTTTGACACCGTGATGTAGCAAATTTTTTATGATAAGAAATAGGAGTATTTTTCGTTGTCAGTAAAAGAAAAAAGCTTGAAAAAAGCACAGAAATAATCATAAACTCCCCACAACATATTACAACAGTTAAAGACATAAACAGGTATTAAAACGAGATGACGTTTTTTCCATTATGAGACTAGTAGTTAGTCGAATTTTTTATTTCAAAACTCTCAATGTATAACATAATTACGGTTCAAATTGTTTACTGTTTTCCTATGAACATTGAAAACATTACACATAGAGGAAAACCACAAATTAACAGGATACAAGTCCATTGCCCTCAGCAAACGCTGATACATAATTCCACACTTTTGTGGCGAATTCGAATAAAAAGTCCTCATCTAACCATTCTCCTGGCGCCATTTCTTCGGCGCATGCAATACCAAAATAGTCCATAAAGCAGTGCTTCAGACACGTGATTGAGTGCACATTGCCTGTCTCACAGTTGGTGCAGTATCGTTCGATTTTGTCCAGTATGTTTTGTGTCACCAGACTTTCTGAAAAGACAACAAATGCTCTAAAAATTTTTTAAAAATGACTGAAAAAAGGGTATGTTTTTAATTACTGGTTGGTTGGAAACAAAATATGAAGCTCACATTTCGTACGTATTGCACTGATCAAAATGAGTGTATAATAGATTCTATTAAACAGAACATGCACAATAGATAGCTAACCTTCTGTTGACTCAATAGGTAGAAGTTGTGGCATTGGCTGCTGTTGTATGACCGCTTGCAAGACAGCAGCTTCGTCAATCATGCTTGCATCGCTGTCTTCAGAATCGCTGTAGAGCGGCTCCGTGTCATTGCTTTCATTATCAGTGTCCGGATCCATCGGCGACTCGTCTGTGGGTACTAAAAGAAGTTTACGGTGTAATCTAGTGCCATTTAAGTGTTGTCCTCAAAGTAGTATTTCAGCTGTTTTATGGAAAGAAATTATAGAAATTTATAGTTTTTGAAGGTATAAATTATATTGTAAATAAGAGATCTAGAATGACATGATCAAGTAAAAAATGTTAAGTTGAAAAATCAGGTACTTACGTTCATGAACTTGACTATTGTCATCGTGAGTATGAACCATTTTTCGGGGCAGGCTGGACTGGTTTTGGCGACTTAACTAAAGTTGAACTGAAATATACACAATTATTTATGTCGACAATGAAAACAGACGTTAATTTTATTACTTCATCTTGTTTAATGTATATAATGTTAAATGAAACCTCTTGCAAAAGCTTTTTTAGTTTCGTGTGTTAACAAGCAAAAACTTGAAAGAAATATTTCATAGAATTTGTTTTATCACAGTAAACAGGTCAATGAGAGTTATTATCAAATTTTGTTACATATAATAACATAATGATACATGCAAAATATAATTCAACTTTTTATTTGATCATATACACTGCACAAACACATTTTGAGCCATAACCTTTTTACTTCGTTTTTCTTTTCAAAACTGCCACCCGAAGGGTCTCGTTGTGTAATCTTGACACACGATGCGCTTGTCAAAAGTACACTGAAAAATTTTACACCTGTTCTGCACACAGTGGACCGAAGTAGTCTCTTTAGTTCGGGTAAATGTGCTTGACGGTACAAGAATTTTTCCAAGCCCTAGGTTGGCTGCTTTTTCCAGTAACAAGCTTTTCACTTCTACGTCCGAAATATCACTGTACACAGCTGACATATCTTCATGCAATAACACACTCTTAATACTTTCAAAGTTCAAATATTGTCTGCAGTCTAATCTCAATGAAAATCCTTTTAGTTTCAGTTCAGAATGTCCTTTCAAGGTTTCATAGGCGTATGATTTACTGCCAGTAGAAACGAAACGATATATTCGATCTGCTGGTGTTTCATTTTTCCACTGTCCCAATTGTCCGCCTTCAACTGGTTTGTATTCGTTACGATTGTGCATGAACAGGATGCTGTCTAAACAAACACAGAGTTGGCGTTTAGGTTTATTTTAGAGTTTTGTGTTGAATTGTAAGTTTAAAATCGAGCCAAACTGTGCTGGATTAGACAGCATAACATACCGGTATCATAGTAGCAGACGCTGTCACCCAGTCGGTGTAGTTCTTCATGGAGAACGAGCCTTGCGTGAGCCGTCACAAAGGAAGCTATGACAGGCGAAGAGAATGGGTGAGTCTCATTAAGGGCCTTGTTGTCTTCGACATAGGAGCACAGTAACGTTGCCTCGTTGACCAAGGCGATGTTGCGAATCTGTTTCGTGTTGCAAGCAATCAGTTTGCGCAACTTGCACGGCTCCGTCACGTAATCCGTAGTAACCCGCTCGTCATTTTGAGCAAGCTTTCCCCTAAAACATTAAAAAACATATAGTAGCAAAATAAAATTTCAACATTTTTTTGCATAAATTGAAGTTATAACTCTGCAAGAAGCCATGTGTAAACTACGTTGGTGTAAAACTGACCAGAGGCTATTCAGTTGAAGTTTTGCAATAGCTCTTCTCCCTTTGTTGAGAGTCATCTTGGTCGGGTCTACTAGCATTCCTTGGTTGTGGCATTGCTGCACATACTGACGCTGTAGAACATTGCACTGACCGCAGTTGTCACACCGAGCAGGACCTTCGCACGTCTCGCAATGAGTTTCTGGGGGATAGCCTGTAATAATATTAAATAACAACTGTGAACATTGACTGAGTTACTATTTGTTACTAAATGTGGTTGTATAAATAGGTAATTTTGAATTAGTCATTTCTAGCTTGTTTATATACAAACGTATTAAGGCATTTAGAAGACTATATTAAGACTTAAGTAGTTTTATCTGTAGATAGTAAGTAGTAAAATATATACCAGACGACTCAAGTTTTTGGATCATCATATCATTGACATATTTGGTGAACAACTTGTTGGAATAATTGTAACGCCAGCACTCATATATGTGCTTTATTTTGTAACCCAGGGACAGTGCCCGTTGCAGTTCACAGGAAGTCCACACGCCCATTAAGCATCTGTCATCCTCCGAATGTAGGCATGATTGTTGGTTTTTATCCACTGCGCACTGGTAGCACAGTGTGAAGACGAGCTTGCCATTGATTCTGAAATAGAACACTTCTATTAGCATAAAATATAATGTAAAGTACATAGATTACATCACATAAGCATATACATTGTAAGTGAAATCTATGCAATAGTGGGAACAATTTTTTTAACTTAGTTTATTATGTTTATTGTTTGTAGCTAAAACTCACTTTAGAGGCAAAACTGGAAATAGCAGATTCTGGGGTGGGTACACACTGGCTTTGATGATGCCGAAAAAGTAGTCACAGGTCGATGCGGTGAAATTTTCACCTTGGGGAATGTCTTTAGCGAGTATTACCGTAGGATGGCCAGTCGGGTAATAAATAGGGTCCCCATTCAAGTGTTCCCCCTTCATTACATACGGGTATAGACTGGTTACGTCCATATACAGAATGGACCAGCCTGCTGAAATTTGGTCACCGGTTAATTCAACCAAAAGCCTATTAGGAGATGTTCGGCCGCCATACAGTGCCGATCTTGGTGTAATTGGGTCTTTATAGAAAACCCAAAATCGGTCATTGGACCAAAAGTTTTGGAACTGTCTGTCTAATTTCAGCATATTCTTAATAGTGTGCTCCCAAACCATTTCGACTAAAAACCCATTTTCCTCAAGATGCTTGTGCTTTTGTAGTGTCTCAAGATGAATATCTTGGTGGGGGCGCCGGAATTGGGGATGTAGGGCCTGCTGGTTCGGGTAGCAATCAGGACAGCTGAAACATAGTATTAGAAAGGCAAATCAAGCTTACTAGTAGTCTGGCGCATAACAATTGATTTTTAATAAAAAACTAAATAAATGTTGAAATTTTGTACCAGCTATGGCCATATTGACATACTAGAAATCTTAGATACAACTACTACTAGATACTACCAGATACACATTAGTTAATTTGCTGCTAGGCTTACGAGTGGTAATAGCATCCCAAAACGCTGATAATTTTGTTCTCGTTTTCAACTTTTCCGTCTACTGGTAGACCTGCCACAATGATTTCTCTATGCGTATTACCGGCATGGTTAATTTTAACATTATGAACAACTTCGTAGTATTCCAAAAATTTTATAGCCGTTAATGAATTATAACGTTTGGCGTCCGAATAACCGTTTGCTGGTGTCAGTGCTAGAGTACGTGCCGGCATTTTATACGCTCTATAAATTAGAGAACACATGTGGGACAGAGTAACCGAATGCTGTAAAGGGTCAATTTGGCACTCGGTCAGGCAGATTTTCTGAAACTTCGACAGAGCTTTTCTCATGATTGTAACGTCGCTCGAGCAGTACCTAAAAAAATACGTAGTTGCTACACTAGGTGCAAACTGATGGTGGTTTAACGTGACTTGTCAACTTTGACCGCAATTGCCTTAATCGTTGTTTCTGTACCTTCTATAGTTTCTGTACCTAACTTCGGATTTTATAAGATATATGTATATATGCGTTACTTATCTATATATTCAAAAATGTAGTACAGATTTTACTTTTCTGCTTCCTGTTTGAAATTGAATCTTTGGCCCATCTGTTTTGAATGCCATTGAATAAAGGCATCCTTGTCCTTAACGCATCTGAACTTCTTAGTGTCGTAAAATTGCACGTCTGGCCAGGTTCCGTCATAGCTCCAGTTTGTCGGACTGTTGGCAAAGGCATAAGGGAAATAGCCCTGAAAATACAAATTATTGTTTCAGCTTCGTCATGCCCAGGATGGGGACCGTCAACCTAACTACCTTGATAGCAGCATTGTTCTTAACGGTATGTTCTTACTTTAGCATTTTCCTGAATATCAAACATGTCCGGTAATTTGGAGAGAGCACAGGGAAGGAATAAATACGAGTCCTTGAAAACTATTCCATTGGTTTCCATTAAAATAATTTTACAACCATTGGACATCACTTTTGGTGCGATACCCCGTGACACAAGCTCCTTTAGTATAAACCAGTGATCAAATTTCCCACCGTTATGGGCAAACATTAGTCCTGGTTTTCGGTTAAGTATAAAGTCGCAAAAATTCTGCACTGCATTTTCTCCCCAAAATCGCGATTCCCCTATTTGACAGTTCGCGCAGAAAGGCTCATTAACAATAGGATCGCAGTGCTGACACAGTAATTGACATATCACTAGATACGGCCAGACTGAACCGTCCGGTAACACATAAGTTTCGACATCGTAAAATCCGTAAATTTTGCTTTTCGCGTTGACTAGTGAGTGTTTAGGACGCTCGATGAAGCATAAGTGTCCAAACGGTACTATTTGACGACAATTTTTACACATATATTTTCCACAC